>JBBPDE010223554.1:0-13275 GCA_037974605.1 Nannopetersius ansorgii | reverse complement strand
CTGTAACAGTGCAGGTCTGACTCCTATTAACTGGTTGTTGGTGATACAGAGTCAAACTCTAGACTGTCCTTTAACTCTAAATGAACTCATTACTGTTCTTAATAGCTCTTTAAATATCTAACACTGTTCTGGAGATCTACATAATTATACAGGGTGGCTTGCTATTGGTCAGTACTGATGGATAAGAATAGATTTTCTGGCTAATGAAGGAACTCGAATTATTAACATACTCAATTTGAGAAAAATACTCGTGTATTAATTAATATTAAGTGAAGTGACCATTCTATCAAATGTGAACAGCACAAATTCTTCCACTGCATTTAACCCATTCACCAAGTGAAGCAGGGGGCAGCAGGAACACAGCGCCCGGGGAGCAGTGTGTGGGACGATACCTTGCTCAAGGGTACCTCAGTGGTGCCACTAGCAGTCCTGGGATTTTAACTTACAAACTTCTGATCACAGGGGCAACTCCCTAACCACAAGCTGCCCAATCTACTGAGAGTAACAGGCAATTGTAGAAAATCTCAGAGAGCAAAAACTTCACTGATGGTGTAACTTTATTGAAAAGCTACACCGTCTAATCAGGTACACGCTACTGTGCAATTTCTGCAGTCACTGAACACAGTTTAGGAGTTTAGGTCGGTATTTTGGAGGTATTCTAAGTGAATCTCACAATGTACTTAAGCGCATCACGCCAAGATGTCTCTCCACCTTCCAAATCACCCTTTACTGTTTAATCACAAACCTGAAGTTTAAGGCAAAAGGCCGCAGTGCGCAGGGAGTTCGTGAGAACCCACAGAAGGTTAACGCGTAATCTGAAGGCGCTTCAAAAGCCATGTTTTGAAACGTGATCCGACCTCAGCTGCTACAGAAAGTCCACGCTGTGGCGGAGCCAGAGCACAGCTGTCGCTGCGGCTGCTACGGATTTACACTTTGACCACACCGCAGCCTGGAGGCCGAGCGGAACTGTTCATTACACACGGTGGGGGGCGGGAACCGGGGGATATAAAAGTATAAAGGTAACACAACTGCAACATGGCCTTTCATGCTCACCAGAACTGGAACTTCTGCCTATATTGTCTCCTCTAAAACACACTTCTTCCATTAAAAGAGTGTAAGTGACCATGCTTGAACACACCACAGCACACAAACTTTCTCTACATTTAACCCATTCAACAAGTGAAGCAGGGGGCAGTCAGGGACACAGCGTCCGGGGAGCAGAGTGTGGAGACGGTACCTTACTCAAGGTACCTCTTTGGTGCCACTAGCAGTCCTGGGATTCAAACCCACGACCTCCTGATCGCAGGGGCTAGTCTCGAGCCACCAGTTGCCCCGGGAGCGGTTTCCGATATTTATCCACAATATCAGCACAGACCCGCCCCTTTATAACTCGGCATTCAGAGTCAGAGTCGACAGGGAGAGTCCAGCAGGGTCCAGTCCGGGAAGGTCGGACTTTAGTACTGTTCAGCCATTTCCCTAAAGCAGGTTTGTGTGTTTGAAAAGAAAGATCAGCTACAGCCCTGCAGGACAGTCACAGTGGACGCCAGCTGGACACCCCCACCAGCAGATACAGTGGTAACAGGATAAGAATAATTTTGGCACTTTTCCACCGACACAAGGATCCGAGCTCCACTGTGAACAAACGTTTTTCATTACAAATAAAGCGAGCCAAACCCCAGCTGCTGGGAGACAGGGCCGAAAGTGGGCTGCAGCCGAGCTGACTGCATCACTGCTTTCTGATTGGTTGAAATCATACTATATACGTACTTGAAGAAAAAACCCAGACCATTACGCTTTTTTTTTTTTTACTGTCGACACAAAAACAATGCAAACTAACAACTGGGAAGTGGACGAAGTAGAAGCTCGACTGTCTGTTGCTGAAAGTACATTTCAGTGGGAGTTTCTACGACTCTAACAACTGTATCATCAACTCTGTGAGAAACATGAAGGGATCCAGGACGTCACTAACAAGTTACGCTACTTTACTAAAGTTTAACTGTTTAACTGCGGAAAAGTGCCTTTTTAAGGATTTAAGGATCATAATCTTATAAAAGAGTTCGAGTCCTAGTCACTGGTCTCAGTCTCGGTCTAGTCACTGGCTGCTGGTTCCAGACAGCTGACCAGTCTTTCCTCCCCGTCAAGTATGCGGTCAAAGTGACTCATGAGACGGATTACCGGCTAGTATAGGAGTCTGTGCCCAGACTTAGAGCTCAGACCTGATTTTTCAGTAGATCTGATTAGAACAGAGGAGATCAAACAGCTGCATGAAATCAGACCTTTTCCCCAGTTGGACATTTGTAGGTGGATTTAAATCCACTTCAAGTCGAGTAGGCAGTTCAAATTGGATCTCTAGACACGTGCCCCCCCCGCGCCCTAGTCAGCACACCCGCATTTATTACAACTACAGCATCCAGCATTACACCACTAACTATCACCACAGTCTGACCACACAGGTCTGAACATTTAAGGAAAAAAACTGGTAGTTTGAGTCTTGCAGTGTGAACGCAGTATAGACTACTGTACGACAGGAAGCCCATATATGGGGACTGACTGTCCTGTAGAATAAGCGGTATGTACTCGGAGCATCCTGTTGGATGTTGGGAGGTGGGCACAGTGACTGATACACATTTCATTACAAAAAGAGCTTCATTGGTTCTACGGGATTCTGTGAAGATTTAGTTAGCATAGCATTTGTATATCATGCCATGTTGTTAAAGAATCATGATATCCCCCCCTAGTGCTTTAATGCAGCATATGCTGTGATTAGGGCTGGACTATTTACTCAATAGAGACAATTATTTTATTGCGCATTAATGCATGGTCTTTTAAAAATCCTTTTATTTTTGTGCGGTGTCAGGTGTCCCATTACTTTTGTCCATCTAAAATGGAACGTCTGACCATTACACCAACATTGCCCCCCCCATTAAAAAGCTCCTTATTAGTTTTTAAAATGTTTAAACGAAATATTATTGCACTTTTGTTCATACAACAGTACTTTAAAAATAAAAGTGCGACAAACTATTTTTGAATGATTTAATTTGCGTATAGCCGTGCAACTACATGAGATAATCAAAACATGAGATAATCACGAATGATCACAAGGCTATACGTAAAATTAAATCATGCCATTATTCGCGATTCAAAATTTTAATCGTGAATAATCGCATTATTTGAGTTTGCGTATAGACGTGCGATTAATTGCAGAAAACATGCGATTATTTGCGATACAAATTTTGAATCGTTGCCCTGCATTAGCTCTTCGGGCTGTTAGAGGTGCAAGACCACTCAGTGGTGGAAGTATTTCCTGTCATTGCCAAAACAACTTGTATTTTAGTCTTTTAAACATTTTCCCCAAAATGTTCAAGTTCTTTCAGTTTAGTTAGTATTAGTAAGCTGTGCTCTGTCTAAACATGTGGGTAGAGAGTGTTATTTCAACCTTTTGTGCACAAGTGTTTTGGCTCGTCGCACACTGCTAATGCTAACTGCGAATGCTAACTTTTTTTTAAGCAATAGTTTTCTGATTCTGATCATTTATTTACCTTTATATTTTCTTTAAGGGTTATGCATTAAACTGAGTTTAACATGAAATTAAAGTGTTCTGGGAGCATAAAAATGGGCATTTTTGTCATTTTTTTTTACCAAAACACAACAATGTTTTTTTTCACTTTACACAGGTGCTCTTGGAAAGTAACCCCTGCAAAAAGCGAGGGATTACTGTATTAGGGATTGATCAAAGAGGCTGGCCGGTTTTCTCGAGGTGAGGATGGCTATGCTGAGGCGTAAGTGGTGTAAGAGTGTGTGTGCGGTCACTCACTCTTCATGCTGGGGTTGGGACTCCTCTCGGCGTACTGCACCGGGCCCTTCCCGCTCTCCGGCTGGGCTCCGTCCCCGAGCTTCTGCTCCACCTCCTGCCAGGCTGCAGACACAGTTTCTCCGCATTAGTAAATAGCACTAATAACTCTAAGGCTTGGGCTTGGATTAATCGGTCATCAAGCTAAACGCCTCTGGAAGAACCTTGGCCACAAGTTCGCTGAAGACTTAAGTACTTCGCAGAGCCGTCAGGTCGTACTAGTCTGATAGCCGAGACGCCGCCTCTGTGAGAAAGGCTACTTAGCTTGGCACTTGACCAGAGATTACTTGTGGACAGCAGGTGACCTCAACGTGCTTACAGTGTTCCACTCTAACAGTCTGGACGGGGACGGGGGGGTTGACTTAGTGAGACAGCTCCTGCAGACTAAACGCAAGACCTGAAATCATTTCCATGACTCTGAAGAAGAAGAATAAACATGGGAAGAGGTCTAACTGGCTTTGCTGGGTTTCAGATGAAGTTGCATCAGCCTTTAGGAGAGGGGGGTCTGGCCTGAAGGGTGGGTTCGCAGAGATAAGAGTTCCGGCCCCTTTACTCCCCCACCAACAGCACTGTCTGAGGTCTGTGTGTTGAAAGTGGCAGTTGGTGCAGGAGTTGTGGCGAATCTAGGGGTTCTAGGCTTCAGAGGAAAAACATGTTTGCCAGATTACATTAAATAGTCTTTTAAAAAGGCCCTTATTTACACTAAACAGACCCTGCGTGTTTTACCTCTCAGCCTGGGCTTATCTTTTAGAGGGGAAGCGATTCTGGGGAAAACCGTGAACCTGTGGGCAACCTGACCACAATTAATCCTCCCTCGGCATTGTAAGCGTCATGGCCAGAACTTCTGCCCCAGCCTTGGGCCTTTGAGGGGTCTGGTGATGGCTGAGGCCTCGTACGCCACAGTTTAGAAAACCCAAGGACATTACGGCTCTGTTTCCCAGAAGAAAGCAGGTTTATATATAACAGGGCCTGTAACAGAGGTTTAAGACGATCTATCCATGCTAGAAGGACCAAGAATGGGACAGAATCTCCTAGTCTAGGGAACCCCAATGGCCAAAAGCTCATTTCAAGTTTCTTCTCAAATTGAGGCTGTTTAGGGAGTTTGTCCCCCTTTACTTTCTTTTGAAAAACCAGCACGAGTCAAATCCGGTGCTAATTAAAATACCCCTATTGACGCAGCCTTTGGGAATGGGTGCTACTATCTGCTTTGCTTGGTTTTGGCAGATCTGGCAGCCATGCGGATCATAGTTCTACTCCAATGGCCTCGTGCTGCGGAGTGCTTTTCTAATTTTTTTGTGGTGTCCACAAACTTTTGGACTCTGCCTCACCTTCGTACACAAATCTGACATTTTCTTCGTGTGCGGGAGTGAAGCCCTCTGCCGTGCTGTCCTCCTTCGGCGAGGTCGACCTGTGGTAGCGCTTTCCGTTCAGTCGGTGGAAGACGATTTTAGGCGCCGGCGAGCTTCAGAACACAAAAACAGACAGATCAGGGCTTTGTGAGATAAACAGGGGTCCAACCTACAAAAGGTGACGCTGACGCCTGGTGGGGCGGCTGGTGGTTAGGGACTTGCCCCTGTGATCAGAAGATTGTGGGTTTGAATCCCATGACTGCTAGAGGCACCACTGAGGTACCCTTGAGCAAGATATCGTCCACACAGACTGGTCCCCACACATGCTGCACCCCACACACACCATGGTTAAATGGGTTAAATGGATTAAATACAGAGTTTCACGCTGTTCTCCGTGTGTGGGTTGGAGTGGAGTGGACACGTGTGACACCACTTAAACAGAAGCGGCCCGGGTGCGCATGCGCGATGCGGACTAACTTCCTTACACAAGCGTGTGCGCGACAGGCTGAGCGCTGCGTTACCAAACATCAGAAAACAGTAAAACATTTTTAAAAACCTCTAAAAGACTTCGTTTATAAATGCACACGAGTAGACACGCGTGGAAATTAACTGTCCGTTTGCTGAGGCGAGCGAGGCTTGAGCTTAGCTTAAGACTTTTCGCGAGGAGAAACACTCCATTCACCAATAAAAACAGGGTTCGGTCCAAAAAACAGGGTTCGCGTCTCACCACAGGTTAGACCCCCCGGACCCTAGCCCTCACCCACCGCCCCCCCGGACCCAAGCCTTAACCCACACCCCCTCTTTCTCCACCTTGTCACACATGCGCTCCCCGGCAAGGTCACCGCGCTGAGCCGAGCCGGACGGGACTGTCCCGATTCGGGCTGGAGTGTCCCGGCCTGTCAGATGGTGCGTGCGTGTGTGACGGACTGTATGGTTTGGTGTGTGTGCCATGAGCCGGGTCGGATCGGGTCGGGTCGTGTCATGTCTTGTCTCCTCACCTGGAGTCCAGCCAGGGGCTCTGTTTGTGCTTCAGGTCGGTGGCTTTGCTGTCTAGCTGCTGCTGCGTGGGGCCTGGAGGACACAGAACCGAGCAGAACATCAGAACAAAGTTCTCCAGTCTCACCACCAGGATCCAGAGCGGCCTGAGGGACCCTTACCTGTCCTCCGCTGCGTCACGAGCTTGCTGGGACCTCTGGTTATTGTGTACATCATGTGAGAGCAGCCCCAGGACACGCTGCTGAGGTGTGTGTGTGTGTGAGAGAGATGTAATCTGCCCCCCCTCTCTCTCAGACGCAGTGGTTGAGCTGCGGACAGGTTTGTGTGTTCTGGTCCCGGTTCCTCAGTTCCTCCAGGAGAAAAAAAGTCCAAACCCCTCGAGTTCTCTCTGGACACGCAGCGCGGGGGGTCTGTCAGGAGGGGGGTGTTGGTGTTAGTGTCCCTGTCCCAGTCCCAATGTTAAAGTGAAGGACACGCTCGCACTGGAGGACTTCAGGTGACCCTGTTTATCTCACGCCCCCTCGGTCCAGGCCCCGCCCCCGTCGTGGCGTCACACACACGCCCCCTCCAGATACCGAGACTTAACTCTATAAAGCCCAAGTGGAAACAGTTTTTCATGTGCTTTTGGACTTCAGAGCAAAAATCTGGGAGAAAAAAACACCAGATCGACCATATCTTGCGGCTAAGTTTAAAAAAAATATTTTTTTAATATATATAAATATTATATATATAAAATCCTGTATTAAAGTATAGACACCATTTATTTTTACATGGTAAAATGATAGATAATATATAAAAGCAGAGCTCCTTTAATATAAAATATAGTGTAAAATTTTATGTAAATACAGTTTTCATTACTGAAGCTTTGTGTAGAATTTTCCGTTGTGTTTACTTTAATATGTATGAATGGGTTGAGGAAAAGGAGTTCAAGAAGGAATCATTGAATAATAAGTAGTGAGGCTCGACCAATAGGAGGCGCGCCTGCTCTGTAGGTCTGCTCCTATTGGTCAGTTCTCGCTGCCTTTAGGCTGTGGGGCTCATTGAGAAAACCTGTCTTATAAAACACTAGTGGAACAGTTTATCAGGTCCTTAGTCACACACACACTACAGGCCTGGAGTGTGTGTGTGTGTGTGTGTGTGTGTGTGTGTGTATAGGTTAAACTGTCTGGGCTCTGTGTTAAACACACACTGTTCATTCAGTCAGAGCCCCATAACATGCGTCATCTGCGTAAAAACGCGCAGCCAGGACCGCGCGAGGCCGGCCCACGTGGGCGGGGTGCACTATGTGGGTCAAAGTGGACACTCTCCACTGTACTCCTCATTCGGGACTCTATCCAGACCCAAACACCCTGAAAACGCCGGTCTCGATCTGATGCAACCGTTGCGTCACCGCCTCCCATGTGACCCCCTCGTGTTCCCACCACCCGCGACACAGAGCAGCGGTTCCAACACACTTTATTTCATCATCTCACACATTTCTTCTGCATTCCACCACAAACATTACATTCATATCGTCACACTCCCATAAATGACTTCACTCACAGAGGCTTCTCCAGATCCCTTTAGCCAGTCTGTCTGAAGGATCCCACATAGCGCTTTAAAAATGCCTCAGCTCACCTCTCCCTCTCTCGTTTACCCCCTCGTTACTCTCCAGATCCCTTTAGAGCAAAACCCACAACCAGTCTGCTTGAAAAATCCCCACAGGGCGTCTGGAACCCCCCTCCCCCCAAGTTAATGGTGAAGGACTTTGCGACCTCCGCTCTGGAGACGGCACTGAAGCCAAAGCTGCTGAGTCACGCAGCCTGGCCGAGGGCGCGCGCAGAGACTGTGGTGTTATTGCTTAATCACTGTGTGATACTGAGGAGCAGGATCGATTGACTGATTGGGAATTGATTGAACTGGAACTTGCTCAACACAAGGCCTTCAGCTTCCAGACGCCCAGGTGTGGACCAGAGCCTGCAATCAGTGGCAACATAGGAGAGCTCCATTATGGCGTTCTTTGGATCAGCCGGAGCCGTTTTCTGAGGCGTGGGATTGCAAAGTAGGGCGATAATGAAGATATCAAACGCCAATACAATAATGTGGTTAATAAGGTGGTCAGTCAGTCAGTCTGGGGCAGCACACTCTGCCTTCGTTTGGTGGCAAGAAAATTCCCCCTGATATTAGTGCTAACGCCTCACACACTTCAGTCTGCTGTTCCAAACCAGGTTCTGAGCCTGGAAGAATTTAAAACTGGATTATAAGAGAATAGTAAATTAAGTTGTTCAGACCGAACTGACAAAATGCTGCCATAATGAACTTAGATCATAATGCACACCTGAGTCGGTATATACAGTACATTTGGAGCGAAATAACATTTCTACTTGCTAAATATAAATTACTACTACTATTATAAGTTTCAACCCTTAATTTACATTTAATGAACTCATGTACCTTACACACACACACACACACACACACAATCAGAGCTGAAGTCCTATGATGCGCATGGTCCCTGCCACCGCATTGCGCTTGGAGGAGAACTTTAATCGGGACACGACGCGACTATAAAAAGGTGGAGTGCTGTTGTGACTCCTGGAAGAAGGAGAAGTTGAAGGACTGAGACCCCCCCCCCCTCCCCGAAAGAAAACCGTGTTCAACAGGACGCCCAGCTTCCCCTTCTAGACTGATGTCCAGGCATTTGTCTACTTTTTAACATTTTTACAATCATTAAAGGCCTTAAATCCTAATTACTACACACTGGTTTGGCTGAACTAATAAATGCACATGTTACAATGATATTGCACTTTATAACTGAACACAAATGTCGATCATGAGTTGGTGAAAATGTGCACTGCTTTAACTCCTCAGTAAAACTGAATTGGAGAAATAAAAATGTGATTTGCATTAGAGGTCAGCTGCTTATCACTAATACACACATATACACGCATACATACACACACTTATGTGTGTGTGTAGTTAAGAGCTGACAAGCAAAACATGTTTAATTCACTAATTAAAGGTAGTATTGTTGTATACAATTGTATAGACATGGCCGGACCCCCCCCCATGGAAATGTCACACCCTCTATAGGGAACAATTTTCCCTAATATGCCAAATAAACATAAGTATTCATATATACTGACAAGCACCTTCAGTAGCTGCGGATGCACCTCTGAGAAAATGTCCTCCAGACGAGAATATCAGCAACTGTGTGAACTGTGGTCAATTGCATTATATCTGCCAGGTGTACCCACAGGTTAGACATGTCCATTAGGGTGGACGGGACGGGGACAGTGTTTAGAAACTCCCAGGACCACATCAGTGTCACTGCTGTGCTGAGAACGATCCCAATGAGTCCAGATACAAGATCGGTGGACCTACTGGTGCATCAGTGTACAATTCAGTGCAAAAGTCTTGGGCACCTGCATTACAAACTCATTATTCTACAGTAAATAGTGACGTTATGTTCAGTATATCAGTGAGTTCCGTATTGTTGTATTACTGGAAGTTCAGTATTACTTTAGTTTCAGTAATGGTTCGACTCCATCAGTCCTTCATTAAATTAAATCAGGAGCTGCTGATGGAGTTTCCCCATCCAAACAACGGCTGGAGGAACCGAGGAGGAACCTGGAACCGAACCTGTGTTCTTCTCACCAGCTCACACAGTATCAGCTACTGTTATACACGGAACTAATCTAATACTTTCTTGTCTGTTTGCATTTACTCTAATGTTAAGATACTAGAAGCGTACGCTGAGGAAAATGGTTTTGGTCTGCACAGGTCCCGAAGACTTTTGCGCAGTTCTGTGTGTTTTTATCTGTAAACTGTCTTTAAGGGCGGCTCAGGTTTGTGTGTGTGCGCACGTGTGTGTGTGTGTGTGTGTGTTCATGTTTGGCACTGCAGTGTTCAGTAGTGTGGCTCACAGTCCTCCGTCAGACTGTCTGTGATGTAGTTGATATTCAGGAGCTGCTGGTAGTACTGCTTCTCCACAGCAGTGTTCACCGTCCACGCCACCACCTCCACACCTCGCTCGGCCCAGTACTGCACCACATCCCTGAGAGGGAGGGAGGGAAAGATGCAGAAAGATGACAGAGAGAGACAGAGAGAGAGAGAGAGGGTGTGTGTGAGACAGAGAGAGGAGAGAGTAAGAGACAGGGAGAGAAAGACAGACAGAGAGAGACAGAGAGAGAGAGAGACAGAGAGAGAGTGTGTGTGAGTGAGAGAGAGACAGAGTAAGAGAGACAGGGAGAGTGTAAGAAAGAGAGACAGACAGAGAGAGGGGGAGGATGTAGCACATCAAAGATAAAGTTAGTTATAGAGTAACGGCTTCATGTCCACCGCACGTCTCTCCACTCCTGTCAACCGGAGCTTGTTATTTACAAAATCATGGATTTCTAATCAGTTCTCTTCTTGTTCAAATGCACAACTCTTTTAAACCTGGTTCTGCAGGCAGTAAAAACGAGCTGCAGTTTCACTGAATTGTTTTTTTAGAACTATGTGGAATTACTAGAACACTGCTTACTATCCCACACTCCTCAAATTTTTTCCTCCACTCCACTTTCTTCCACTTCTGTTTGTTATTGAAAAACAAGTCCAGAGTCCAGAGCATGGGGGGGGGGCATTATAGCAGCTGCAGAGAGGGATCAACTTCCATATGAAAGTCTATTTATCTGAATGTAGTGTCACTGAAGCCCCTGTTGGTGTAACTGCCAGGCATCCCATTACTTTTGTCCATATAAATATGTACATGTGGGCTGGTTTTCGCAGGGGTCAGGCGTGTGAGAGTGTGTATATATATATATACACTAGGGCTGTAACGGTACATGTATTTGTACCGAACCGTCACGTGGGTCACGGTTTGGTACATGATGTCTTTCGGAAAACACACCTTACGACAGAGAAGACGTGACTTAAGTAATAAAGAATCACAGAGGGACCAAAAAGCGCAAGCAAATCATAAACCTGGGTCATAGTGTGGTTCAATAGTGCCACCTACTGGCGTAACACTTACACATACATGAAAATATAAACAAGAGTGTGTGAAAACAAACCAAGCCTCATTCTTTAGAACTTTTTGTTGCTTAACTTTGCTGTATCGTGAACTGTACCGAACCGTGACCCCAAAACCAAGGAACGTACCGAACCGTGACATCTGTGTACCGTTACACCCATAATTTATATACATGAACATTTACAGTAATTGTTACGTTCCAAGAGCATCTGTGTATAGTGAAAAACCTTGTCGTTGTGTTTTGGTCAAAAAATGCCTGAAAACACCTATTTTTATAGTGTAAACCCTAAATATGCTCCCAGACCAGTTTAATTTAGTGTTAAAACTTAGTTTGATGCATTACCCTTACATAAAATGTAAAGATAAATAAATAATCAAAATCAGAAAACATTATTGCTTAAAAAACCATTAGCAGGTAGCATTAGCAGCGTGCACAAAAAATGTTGAAATAACTCTCTCTAGCCACATGTTTAGACAGAGCACAGCTTACTAATACTAAATATACTGAGATCACTGTTGAAAATTGTGAGAGGAGTTTAAAACACTAAAATACAAGGACAAGACACAGAACTGTCATGCTACATGCTGCAGCAGATTCTTCTTCTTCTTCTCAGTGTATTACTGCCACCACTGGACTGGTAGCGGTAATACAGTTCGGTTCTCCGAAAAAAATCCATGTTTGACCAAATCCGCGAATGCTGATTCACGTAAAACCGAGGTTAATGTTTATATATACACACACATAGCCGGTCATTCTGTTACGACCAGGCCTACCTATCAATAAAATTGAAGCATTACCTCTCGTATATATGAGTGTGTATTTCTGTGTATATGACAACCAAAATAAAAAGACAGTCACTGTACTGATGGTAGCGCGTGACTCACGGGGAGATGAAGTTTTTCTGGAGCAGGAAGGCCGACACTCCGCACAGGTTCCACAGCAGGTGATGATGCGCCCAGTCCAGCAGCACATCCAGCGCCTGCATCCACAGGTACTTCCACGGCGAGGTGAAGCGAGGAGACCCGTCGCCAAAGCGACTCAAGCTCCAGGGCCGGTGCGTCAGTGCCGTCACCACTTCCGGATCCGCCTGCCGCATCTGGAGCACGAGGGACGGACGAGACGGACACAGAGGTTCAGGCCTTTTAGCCACGTTACAGAATTTCAGGCTTTTCCATTAAATCCCTTCAAAAAAGCGGATGTGACCCTTCAGCTGCATACACCAACTAAACCTGGGAATTAACAGGTGGGTTTTATCAGGCGTGTCTGAGCAGAGATATCACCCAACTATGCTGGACGCTGTCTCTCCAGGGAAGAACCATTATTCCTGTTTTAACCCAACTGACCTGTCCACGGTGATTCAGATTTCATAGGAATGTGAAACGAAGGATGATCTGGTGCATCTACAGTCAAGCCCAGAATTATTCACACCCCTGGCAAATTTGGACTCGAGTTACTTTTATTCAACCAGTAAGTTTCTTCTTGATTGGAAATGATTCAGGCGTCTCCTAGAAGAGAATAAGACGATGTACAAGTGGAGAAAAATATTTCTCCGCTTTTAATTACATTTGAACAAAAAGTGGCCTGTCCAACATCATTCATACCTTTTGCAAACTGTTCCAGTCTGTGGGAAAACACCAGTGGAGAAAGCTTTGTCAGCAAGGACAGGAAGAGTTTGATTGCTGTAAGAGCCAATAAAGGCTTTCTATTGATTATTGAGAAGAGTATGAATAATGTTGGACAGGCCGCTTTTTGTTCAAATGTAAATAAAAGCTGAAAAATATTTTTCTCCACAGTCACGCCTCTTGTACATCGTCGTATTCTCTTCTAGGAGACGCCTGAGTCATTTCCAATCAAGAAGAAGAATAAAAGTAAGTCAGGGTATGAATAAGTCCGGGCTTGACTGTACATGTAGATTACATGTAGCCGAAGCACTATGATGATTAACCCCTATAGAAATCTATTCATTCGCCCTGTGACCAGAAAGTCTGGGTTCGATTCCCAAGACCGCTAGGCACCGTCCCACACACTGCTCCCCGGCGCTGTGTTCCTGCTGCCCCCTGCTTCACTTGGTGAATGGGTTAAATGC
>JBBPDE010223522.1:0-13277 GCA_037974605.1 Nannopetersius ansorgii | reverse complement strand
AGGGAGACTGTCCCCTGTAGTTAGAGAATGGAAGTCGCTTTGGATAAAAGCATCTGATAAATGCCATAAATGTAAATAAACCCTTATGAACAAGGGGTATTGTTCGCCTGTTCTGTAATATTTTGGGATCTTTACCTGGGTTTGGAATTAGAATTATTATCCCCTCCCTCATAGCTTGAGGAAATCATACAGGAACTATAGTTAATTTTGGTGTTTTAATTAAAAGACATTTAATACGGTTGCAAAATGTTCATGAAATTTTGCTGTGAGACCAAATTCCATGTCCCCAAATCAGTTTCTCCAGGTGTTATTTCCCTCAATCTATTTAGCTTTGAATGTAATGAAAGCCACTTTTGCCTTTTTCATAAAAAAAAATAAAAAAATAATCCAGTTTGGCTTGTAAAGTAAGTTGCCGTAGTGGTTAGAGAATTTCCTTTGTGATCAGAAGGTTGTGGGTTCAAACCCATATACTGCTAGTGTCATCGCTGGGGTCCCCACGTGCCGCTCCGCGGGTACCCCTCACTTGGTGAATGGATTAAATGCAGAGTAAGAATTTCATATTGTTCACACAACATGCTGTGCTGTGGTGTTCACATGTGACTATAAAGGGCCACTTTACTTTATCGGTAACATATTTCTCTAGTCAATGTGGCCTCTAGGTCAGCAGAATATTTCTGTTTTTACTCCAGATAATATCTCAGATAATATAATATATTATCCAGATAATATCCAGATAAAAAGAAACCCTTATTTCACTTGTAAGCACTGAAAGCAAGAGGTTTCAAAGTGTAACTAATAAAACAGTGGTCAGTATATGTAGAACAGTCAGTAGCATTCTTTTATGCAATCTGAAACAAGCTAGAGCTCAATCCTTAATCTTCTTAAATCAGCCGACTTAATCTGAGAAAAGTCATGGGTCTGTGATGCGCCATGCGTCAGTCAGTTTCTGACTACTGCAAAATTGAGCTAAACGAGGATTATATTGATTATAAAATTTTGTAGGAGAGCTGTCCAACCACTCAATATATAACATATACACCATATTGAATTCACATTATTAGCAGTTGGATATGTAATCTTTATAATATTAAATGAAATGAAACTTAAATCTAAGTTAATAGAAACCATAAGAGAACCGAAAAATAAACTATATTCCAGAGCTGTTTAGGGGAGTCCACTTACAGACGATCAACCGAAATGTCAATGACTTGGATTATGCCGTCATGATCGTTATGTTTTTCATTAACACACTTAACTCTAAGAGCAGAGAGGCTGTTCACAATTGTAAGTATGACTAAGTAGGAAGTAGGAGTTTTGTGTCAGGGAAACCATACCCCACACAGTAATCATGCCAAGGTAGTGCTGCAGCAACAGGAGTTATACAATTCGGCATCATCAGTGCTCAGAGTGGAAGACAGGTTGACTTTTGTTTTGTGTCAGTCAAAAGAGGAACTAATAACTAGTAAGCTTCCCTCTCCTCCTCCTAACCCAATGCATATTCACTCTGATCTTTTCTGCCTGGAACAAACGTTCAGACATTCAGAAATACCAAAAGAGCAGACAGGACAAAATATACAGAGTGCAAATAGAAAGAGAGTGCAATAAAAATGCACGAGCAACAAAACAAGTGGTGCAGTAGCTGTTTTTTGCTGTACTAAATGTTGCTTGGACCAGTTGTTTGGTTGCTGTTGTGTTTTTATTGCACTCTGTGTACTATGTATATGGTTGAAATGACAAATCTACTTGACTTGACTTAATTCACCACGTTGTCAGAAATATTACATAGAAACCAATTAAATTGAAATTAAAATGTAAATTAAAATGTATTCATTAATTAAATGAAACCAGGGTGAATCGACTTGCTGGTGAAGCTGAAGGTGGTGAAATGTGCATGTAACAATGCATCTTTTGTGCATTATTTGATCAAAGCATGTATTTTTGGTCAGGTTTAACCAACTATTTTGATTAAAATATGTTTTTCAAATGTTAATATGGCTTTTAGTTTAGAATTCATTTAATTTATAGGTCTCTCTCCTTTCAAAGAGGCTGGAGCTCTTATGACTGGAAACAACTGTGTTGCCAAGAAGGCCACTGAACAGACCGACTGTGTTATAAAGACCTTCAGTGGAGTCAGATTTCTTTGAACGTAAGCAGGCTGATAAGGCGGATGAGGGCTTTTTGGTCTATGAGTCATTTCTTGAGAAGTAAGGACCAGCTAATATTACAACCCAAGCCTTCATGAGTTTAGTCGAGAGTGGTAGTAAAGTATGAGGGAGAAAATTAAGGAAGGGGGTCTGCAGTTATAAGTGAAATCTAATGCAGTCCATGTAAGGCAAAGTGGCCCCTTATAGTCATGCATGAACACACCACAGCACAGCACACATTGAAAACTTCTTTCTCTGCATTTAACCCATTCACCAAGGGAAGCAGTGGGCAACCACCAGCGAGGGTGGGGGAGGGGATATTACCTTGCTCAAGGGTACCTTAGTGATGATGCTTGCAGTGTTGGGATGCAAACTCACAACCTTCTGATTGCTAGGGCAACTCACTAACCACGAGGACTTCAGCTGCCCCAAGAGCTACACCACACCAAGGTCTACACTATTCATGGAGGTGGGTGTAGGGGTGGGACTTTTAAGGGTGGCCCATATGTTGACACTAATTGTGGGCTGGGCGTGAGCAGGTGTGGTCCTACGATCAGTGATGTGGGTGGTTGTGGGATGGGAGAGAGGTGAAATCTGAGTTGGGACTGAAACCAGTGGTGATGAGAGAAAGCCTTGGTACATTCATCATGTTCCCTGTATCCTGGTAGTGGTCGCAGATAAATGGTGTTTAGTCCAACTCCTCTAAAGCATATTTTGGAGGAACGGCTGATGAGAGCCCTATTCAACATTAAAGGTGACAAGTGATTCCCAGCTACTGTATGTTAATGATGACATGCTGAAATCTGAGGTGAGGTGAATGATATCCAACCATAGGGATATATATACATATATATATATACAGTCAAGCCCAGAATAATTCATACCCCTGGCAATTTTTTCATTACTTACTTTTATTCAACAAGCAAGTTTCTTCTTAATTGGAAATGACACAGGTGTCTCCCAGAAGATAAGACGATGTACAAGAGGCATCACTGTGGAGAAAAATATTTCTCAGCTATTATTTTTAAATGTAAACCATGCAGGAAATGATTCTCCAGTACTTGCTTTGACGCAACATCTCTAACCTTGGCTGTGTTCCTGAGGTACCAAAATGCTGATTTTATTTATAGCTAAATACATTCCTAAACTATCTAGTCTGCAACCTTCCTTCTCTGTTCACAAAAAAAGATCTCCATATTGGATGAGTTTGGTGAGGGGGAGTCCTGATCTCAACCCCACCCAACACCATTGTGATGAACTGGAATGGAGAATGTGAGCCAGGCCTTCATAATAAGCAATCTAACATCAATGTTCAACTTTTATGTCTTACCTAGCAACTAACGCAACATGTCAATCTTAAAGTAACTGTTACCTGCTGCCACTATAATTTTACGAGGCTACAGTCCCTAACACTGTATCGTCAGAGTCTCTTCATTACTGTCTTCAAAATATGGATATTAAACAACGTCATGCTCTGAACTTTAAGCCAGACACGATGGCCAATGTGGCCAAAAAGTATTGGGACAGAGCTGTCATAGAAAACTATGTGCACAAAAAAAGGGACACTCACAAACACTCTCACACACTTACACACACACTCTCTCACATTCACACACATGCTGGAGAGGCAGGAGAGGACGCTCGGTTCTTTCTGGAGACCTGCTGGAGACAAATTTTGGGGTAGCTGGTGGCCTAGTTGGGGGCAGCTGGTGGCCTAGTGTTTAGGGCCAAAAATATTAATCCTGTAATACACTTAATTTAACTGATTTAGGAACGGTTGTTCTGTAATGGCTTTTTTCCTAAATAAGATTCCTAAATAAAATGGTTACCACACCGTTAAGCTAGGATTTTCAATTTAGGAAGTTTCTGTAATACGGCCCCAGGTTTTTAACACCTCATGAGAGTTTTAGTACTTTGATTAACGGAAACCAGATTCAAAGTCATCAAATATTTTACTTTTATAATCAAGTAGTTACTGACTGAAAATTTCTTTCTGCACCCGAGCTGCACTAAATCAAATTTAACAGGACTAATTATGTTGTTTTTGTAATGCAATGTAACAATTTCTAACAATGCAATGAAGCTCAATGAATGTGAGGCACGGACTCACACTGGGTGAGGGTGAGTCCAGAGGTAGAAATGTTTAATACACTCTAAATCCAAGCACTGAAGCTGGGACAACCGGTGACCTAGTGGTTAGGGTGTTGCCCTTGCAGTGTGAAGGTTGTGGGTTCAAATCCCAACACTACTGGTGTCGTCACTGAGATACCATTCCTGCACACTGTTCCCTGGACGTTAGCTCCCTTCCTTGGTAGCAGCCCCATGCTTCATTTGGTGAAAGGGTTAAATGCAGAGAAAGAAGTTCACACTGTGTGCTGTGGTATGAGTATAAGGGGCCACTTTAGTTATTCCATTAACATCTGCACCATTGTGAGCATCTCTTCACCTAAAACAAAGGGGCTGAGATTGTATGATTGATTATTTGGTTTTGACAACATGTTTTTCTGCCACATTATTATATGTAAGTTAGTTTATACATCAATTAGATAATTTTCCAGACCCAGTTAAAGCCTAAATGTGTACAAAAATACTATTTACTTTTAATAATACTAAATGCTGTTCCCAGACAGCAAACATTTGAAATTCTATTAAACCTAACTATGTACTAAAAAACATACAGAGTAACAGAGAGGCTTTTGTAGTAGAAAAAACAAACAAAAAACAAACATAACAAAAACCATTAATTGTAGGGCAATTAATCATGAGTTAATTGTGTTCTCCAGCATGTTGGATTTGAAATGGATGACTATGAAGTTCCTCAACAGGTCACTGCATTATCTGTTAATATACAAGAGAGCCACCAAAAGAAGTAAAAGTTCTATCTTGTCTTAAGGAAATGCACCAGGTAGCTGATTTACACTGTTGGTTCTGGAAACTACACTATGAGGACAAAACTATTGTGGCACACCTGTTTGTCAGGGTTTGGGCTAGACATGGTTGGATGAGTTTATTGTGGAAGAACTTGACTGGCCTGCACAGAGCCTTGACCTCAACCCCATCCAACACCTTTGGAACGAAGATATCAGATAGTTTTCCAGACCCAGTTAAAGCCTAAATGTGTACAAAAAAACGATGTACTTTTAATAATACTAAATGCTGTTCCCAGACAGCAAACATTTGAAATTCAGTCAAAAGCAAACTGGCTTCCACAAAGTCCCAACCTTGTCTTGGGGAGCTACTGTAATGATCCCCTCTGTGTGTACCGTGCAAATCTGCCGGTTTACCCATAGAGTAACTTGAAAACCTCTGTGGCTCATTAGGTTCTCAAAGTAATTAACATGGTCATTAATTATTAAATCAGTGACTGTATTTGGCATCTCATTAGTGGTAAGTTTGTTTGGCAAGCAAGCAGTGTGATATGAGTCATTACACAGAGGTGTTCACTCACTGTCTGCTGCTAATTAGGGAAAACACAGAACGCAAACAATTCTGCTTTAATAACCTCTGTGTTCTGAAAAAGAGAAGCAGAACTGAGAACAACATATTTAACAAATATTGACTTTTGCTTGGGGGGCTTCGCAAATACATTAAACAATTTATCATGCCCATGTCCTTTTTGTTATATAACATTGGATGGTGCTTTTGTCCAAACAAAACAAATTCTATTAAACCTAACTATGTACTAAAAAGCATACAGAGTAACAGAGAGGCTTTTGTAGTAGAAAAAAACAAAAAAAACCCATAACAAATACCATTAATTGTAGGACAATTAATCATGAGTTAATTGTGTTCTCCAGCATGTTGGATTTGAAATGGATGACTATGAAGTTCCTCAACAGGTCACTGCATTATCTGTTAATATACAAGAGAGCCACCAAAAGAAGTAAAAGTTCTATCTTGTCTTAAGGAAATGCACCAGGTAGCTGATTTACACTGTTGGTTCTGGAAACTACACTGTGAGGACAAAACTATTGTGGCACACCTGTTTGTCAGGGTTCGGGCTAGACATGGTTGGATGAGTTTAATGTGGAAGAACTTGACTGGCCTGCATAGAGCCTTGACCTCAACCCCATCCAGCACCTTTGGGATGAACTGGAGCGAAGGTTGTGAGCCAGGCCTTCTTGTCCAACACCAGTGACTGTTTCTGATGGTGTTTAAAAAACGGAACTCTATTGTTGCTTACTGTCCGTTAAGACAGCTGGTATATTAGGTTATGGTTGTACAGATGACTTCATATTCTCATAAATGGCTGGAATGTCATTACTTAAGTGATCTCTAAGTTCCTCACAGATCTCTAAGTTCTTCTGCAGCCAGACACCTCCATCGTAGTTTTAGCCTCCAAAATGCCATCTCTGCCACTGCCCTTTCGGTCCTCATGAGCCAATTACTGGGTCTACAGTGAGGTAGTCCAACATCATGACCAAGCTCTATATTAAAATCTATTTGTATTTGAATGCACTGCTATTAAAGATGTAATGGTGACTATATGAACAAAATACATCCCAATACTTTGGTTCATATAGTGTATATACAGTTTTAATAAATGTCTATTTCAATAATCTCTTTTTGACTAAAGTAATCATGAGGATACACCTCTGGTGCTTTGATTGACTTCCATTGATTGCATCTGTTGTTGTATTCTCCAATAACTATTAAACTAACTTGCAATCTCCATCAACTTGACAGCTTCCTGTTATCAGGGAATGTGATGTGAACATGTAGATTTACTTTAATTACTGTATTGCAGAACTTCAGCACATAGCTGAAAACTGTGCTTAACTTGGCTGTTTGTGGTCAGCTTTCAGGGGGAGTAAAGGTGACCCATTTCATGCTGGTACACAATCTGTAATTGGTGGTGTTCATTTCCAGTTTATGCTTCGGGTGACCACAGACATAATCTAAATACTTTCAAGAGTCTCTCAAATATTCTATGAACTGCACCGTGATGAAGAACAACTGTATAAATTTTTTTAATGAGATACAATGTGAAAAATCATGGGATTTAGTATTTAATAAGTCTAAGCTGTTTGTAATGCAAGGAACACATTTTAGGTAATAATGCAATTTGATGCTCAATGACGAGGTCTGCTAACATTGAGACTCATGACACAGTTGAGACTCATGACACACATGACTTTAATCTTGCTTTTAATGTGCTTAATATAACTTGCAATGCAATAGGAATGTTGCAAATAGTGGCATGGGTTGCATATGGCTGATATCTCAACAAATGGTCACTTTCACTTCACTTCATTCTTGTATTTCCTACTACTTTTGATCAAAACCTAATCCCATCCTGTACATCTAGACTATGATCTATCCAATGTATATCTTTCCAATATTAGCTGAATCTAGACTATCCAAAGTTCTTACTCATAACCTTACAAAACTGGCAATAAACAAGATATTGCAAGAAGTCTTTGTACTTGCAACAGTATTGCATAACAGCTAATGGGACACAAAAATGGATTCTATTTGGCTTGAGAAGAGTTTTCATCAAAAATGGAAGATTTCCTTTTGTATTAAAAAGCAACTGATCATCACATGTTCTTATGACCTTTGCAGACTTCGTGTGGTGTGGGCTCTCTAAGATACTCAAAATAGCTGGTGTTTATGGCTCTACTGATTAACAAAACTGGTGATTATGCTTCTTCCCACTGCAGTTATTATTGCTCCACCCTTTTTTAAAAACAGTATAAGTAAACGATCTTTGAGACCACAAATGCTCCACTGTCCTTTTCCTTGGGGTTTAGGCTTTGGAGTGTGGTTTGTCTTTGTCTTGCTTATTCTCTTATTTGTTTCTGATTTTGTACAAATGCCAAACATTGTAAACAGTAGCTTGAGCAGTGGCTTGGCAAATACTGTTTTGATAGAGAAAGGGGTGTTTTTGCAGGTACTGGTGGCGATTTTCCTCTACTTGAACTGCCTGATGATATTCACTTTTCTAAAAAAGGACATGTTCAGGGAGGACACTCGCTACATTTTGTTCGCACAAACCTTATTTGTTGACTCTGCGTTCCTGGTTCTCTCTGATTTGCTAATGATTGCAAGTTTTTATGAGTTTCACATTCATATGATACCTTGCGTTATTGTCTGTACTGTGGTGGTGCTTTTTATTATTTGTACTCCTGTGACTCTTGTGGCAATGTGTCTGGAGCGCTATGTTGCCATATGTATGCCTTTAAGACATGCCGACATCTGTGCAAGCAAAAACAGAGTCTTTGGATTTCTTATGATTTGGGGTGTCAGCTCTATAGCTCCACTGTTCACTTTTATAACATATCTCTCAGTGGTCTCTCCTAGTGCTCTGTTCTCCCATGTCGTGTGCAGCGTGGAATTGATGTTAGGTGAAGAGTGGCAGGCACAAACCCGTGCTGCGATTTTGCAGCTCCTTTTTCTCCTGATGATCATTACCATCATCTTCACCTACATCAGGATAATGATTGCAGCCAGAGCCGCTTCTGCAGAGAACAAGAAATCGACCAACAAGAGTCTCAGAACTGTGTCTCTCCATGCCTTTCAGCTGTTACTGTGTATACTTCAGTTACTGACACCATACATAGAAATGCCATTTTGGAAGCTTGGTATCAATGTGCTTCCTTTTGTAAGATATTGTAATTTAATTGTTTTTGTTATCGCTCCACGTTGTCTTAGTCCGTTGATTTATGGAATGAGAGATGAAAAATTTGTCCTTGTTTTAAAACATTATGCAGTGTGGGGGTTTTGTTCTCAAACACACAATGCAAAATAACACCAACTTATGCAAAACACATTAAATCGATGTTATCCCCTATCACCAAGTTAATGAAATTGCTAAATTCTTCATTGTAATCCAACAGTTTATGTAAAGACCTCACATTTGATTTTTCAGCCTGTTTTGTTTTTATTTTTTCAATTCAGTGTTGTAAAAACTATGATGTGTTGAAGCTCTTTGCCGACTCACTTATCCTAAATGTGCTGTTGTTAAATATAATGATTGTTAAAGAAAAGTAAAAAAGTGTGAAATTTTGTTTAAAGAATGAGAATTCCACAGGATGTAGAATTATTTCAACCCATCAAAAAGTTGTTAATAACATGTATAAGGTTTAACTAGTACGGCACACTGTAAGTTTAAAGACATGTAAAGAGTTTTATGGCTAGACCTTTAGATGAAGAATTAATGTGAATTGTATTCCATAATTATTGCATAAATAACAATTCTCATAATATTCTTGTAGCCATTGTCAGTCTAAAGCTTTATGGTTTTTTACATAATTTTATTCATAAAAACAATCTGACTACTACCCTTATACACTACATGGACAAAATTATTGGAACCATTACATTAACAGGGACATTAATGACATTGTATTTAAATACGTAGACTTTAAAGGTCCCATGGCATGAAAATTTCACTGTATGAGAATTTTTTTTTACATTAATGTGAGTTCCCCTAACCTGCCAGTCCAGCATTGGCTAGAATTGCAATAGGTGTAAAGAGTGCTTTGATCATTCTGCTCTGCCATTGAGCTCAGATGCTCAGAAGGCCCGATCTGGAATTTTCCCCGTATGTCATAATAAAGGGGAAAGGTTACCTCCCCTTTCTCATGCTTTGCCCACCAAGAGAAACCCCTAAAAATACACCAACTGTCAATACGATGGTGTGCGAGACCTCTTTTGTCTGTAGAGACATAACTTTTGCAAACGAGCAAAGCATGACACTTGCTCAGTGTTTAGATGTACAAAAGAGCACAAATTTATTTTTTTTGTTCCTTTAGGAGAGCCTCTAACAAACCAGTGGGTTCATTTTATTTTATTTTCTCTGGAAATGTGCCGACACAATTTCCTAAAGTTTTGTATGTCTGCACCAAACCCCTCCCCACCATCCTCCTCACCCGCCTCTCTCCTCCTCATTATCATTTAAAACTACAGACACAGAAGCGGCACTTCTAGGGAAATCTCATTGTGGGACTGGCTCAAAGTGGCTGTAATTCTGCACAAAGGCTAAATTTTGGAACGAGACTTATAAAAACATAAAAAATCAGCATGTCATGGGACCTTTAACATGCCATTGCCTCCCCATAGCAGCTACAACAGCTTTTACTCTTTTTGAAAAGCTTTCAACAAGATTATAGAGTTTCTGTAGGAATTTGTTCCCTTTCGTTCTGTAGAGCGTTTATGAGGTCGGGCACTGATGTTGGCTCGCAATCTCCATTCCAGTTCATCCCAAAGGTGTTGGATGGGTTGAGGTCAGGGCTCTGTGCGCTCCGTTCTTCAACACCAAACTCATCCAGCCATGTCTTTATGGAGCTTCCTTTGCACACTGGGACACAGTCATGCTGGAATAGAAAAGGTTCTTCCCCAAACTGCATCCACAAAGCTGGAAGCATGGTGTTGCCCAAAATGTCTTGGTCTGCTGAAGCTTAGCCCAAACCGTTGAAAAACAGGTGTCTCCCAGTAGGCTATAGTGCATCTTCCATATGCCTTTTCCTTTCTCACTTCTGTTGGACACAAGTGCTTGATTATGTTTAATATTGTTACTTGAGAACCTTAAAAGCATAAATTGATGAGATATACTAGCTAGGAATTAAGTAGACATCTGGGGACAGGTCTGCAAGCTTTTAGCCTAGGTGAGCCTTTGAGAAGTGACACATTAATTAGATATTCAAGCAGTGGCTGATGAGGTAGAGCCACTGGGACTGTGGTAACTGCAGCCATGACAAATCCCTTCGTTGTCCTTGATTAGATGACTGGCTAATGTCCTAGGTTTGCTGTTCAATGAGCACATCATGCCATTTATTGTTTTTAAATTAATACAACGAGGAAGGTTTCAGCAAAGCAGTTTCAAGCAAGGTTCTAGATAATGTCTGTATTTTTCATTTTGTTTCAAATGAGTTTTCAAATGAGTTTTTTTCCAGTATGCATGCTGTGTGTGTTCTTTCTTTTTTGCAAAGGACTGGTGTGGCAGCAGGTTTTCATCTCAAGCATGCAGAAGCACACTTGATCCCACTTGTTTTATCAGTTGGTCTCAAGCTTCAAACAACTGATCATGTGTGCTCCAGCTCTGCTGAAACAAAAACCTGCTGCCACACAGACCCTTTGCAAGATAAGATTGAACACCCCTGATGTAGGCACTTATCCTTCCAGAGGTCATTCTCTTAAGTGTCTAATCACCTCTATAGTCAACAGACAGAGAGGCCTAAAAGAGAAGATAAGGTTTTTCACACTTTAGGCATTATTTTTATGATCATGATGTAAGTGCAAAAATAAAACGCACAAGTGTTGAACCTGTTTGTATTTTAAAGTATTTTTGTCTATACTTATTTATGTCCTTGTGTTTCATCAGCTATATTTTTCTCCTGAGGTTCTAAAGTGAGGACATGGTCACGTTCACCTCTTGTGATCGCAATCTGTCTTTATCCTTCAACCTGTCACATCTGGGTCAAATCGGTCACACCCCAAGCGGCGCCCGTCTCCAGAATATTGAATGTGCTCAGCCCTTGGCACGTCCTGATGATGTCATGTTTTTGTTGTGTTTTTAGT
Organism: Nannopetersius ansorgii; assembly: GCA_037974605.1. Lineage (NCBI taxonomy): Eukaryota > Metazoa > Chordata > Actinopteri > Characiformes > Alestidae > Nannopetersius > Nannopetersius ansorgii. The sequence continues at coordinate 1,611 of JBBPDE010223522.1, read as the reverse complement.
CGTCTGGCGCCTAGTCAACCTAGGTGTGAGTACTGAGCCTCGTTAGCTCATTAGCAGGGATTCTAGATACTTGACAACATGTCCACCCGTCGTAAGTGTGTCTCGTTCATTCTCCGCGTTGTGTGATTGGTTGTCTGTGTACATGTCTGTGTATGAAGCCGAGCCAATCTGGTGGATTGGTGTGTGCCTTGTCATCGTCACTGTGGTCTGCTCTCCAAGTGGCAGTTGGAAGGCATCTCTGCTGAAGCCATGCAGCATGAGTCTGGTGGCTCTACATGGCACGCTTCTGTCTCAGTGACTGTATGCTCATGACTCATTGAGGCGGCTGAGTCCCTCCCCTCCCTTGAGGTTTCCCATTTGGAGTGAAGGTCCTCTGGGAACAGCCCTGTATAAGTGCTATGTGAAGTTTGTGTTCGTTTGGAGCTCAGCAAGCTCAACCCTTCGAACTGTGTTCATTAAAACTCCTTTTACACGAATACTAGATCCTGCAATTGTGTCTTTCTAGCATGCTCAACATGACAGATCCCTCCCCTGACCCCTAGTGTCTGTACTTGTCATCTGATTAGTGACAGTCTCAAGACCAAGCTCAATTCTCTGCATGAAGAAGGAGAGAAGAGTCAGTAAAACATTTCTTCTCAGGTAACGATGAACAATAACTTTGTAACTTTTTTTCTCAAACCATAGGAAGAGCTGTAACTCTCACTTTCTGTGGTTCCTGTCTGCTTTAAAATGTCAATCATCATCTTTGTGCCTCACCAAATGACTAGGAACCAGTTGCCCTGACACCCATTATGAGCAAATGTTTTAAGAGGCTGATCAGGGACTGGACAGCACTAGCACATTCATTGGACCCTCTCCAATTTGCATATCAGCCTGACAGATCCACTGACGACGCCATAGCTCCACACTGCCCTCTCCCACCTGGAGAAGAGGGACACATATGTGAGAATTCTGTGTGAGGATTACAGCACCATTGTTCCCAACAGGAAACTGTGGGATCTGGTTCTGAGCAGCTACTTGTGCAGCTGGATGCTGGACTTCCTGTCAGACCGAGAGAACCCCGTCTGCAAAACCAAGGAACTGAAAGTGGACTTCAGGAAGCAGAGAGAAGCACACATCCCCATCAACCTCAGTTTCACTGCTTTGGAGAGGATGAGCAACTTCCATTTCCTAGGATCACAGAGGACCTCACATAGACAGTCTTAGAAGACTGAAGAGGGTTGGGATGAGCCACCGCATCCTCAAGACTTCTCACTGAGTGCATTATGGCCTGGTATGGAAACAGCACCGCCTACACCTGCAAAGCTCTGCAGAGGGTATTGCGGTGCTTGGAAAAGATTACAGGAGGCGACCTGCCCTCCCTCCAGGACATCAACACCAGGCGGTGCCTGAGGAAAGCAGGGAAAATAATCAAAGACTATAGCCAACCCAGTCATTAACTGTTCAGGCTGCCAGGCAGACAGTCCTGCAGCATCCGGACAAGCAGACTGTGACACAGCTTTTTCCACCATGCCATCACTGCTGAACTCTCACCAATGACCACACACACACACACACACACACACACACACACACACACACACACACACACACACACACACACACACACAC
>JBBPDE010223483.1:0-13279 GCA_037974605.1 Nannopetersius ansorgii | reverse complement strand
GGATGAAAGGAAAGAGAGAGGGGAAGAGAAAGGGCGGGAAAGAAAAAAACACAGAAAGAGAGAGAGAGAGAGAGAGAGAGAGAGAGAGAGAGAGAGAGAGAGAGAAAGTGAGAGAGAGTGAGAAAGAAAGAGAGAGAGAAACACATAGAGAGAGAGACAGGGAGAGAGAGATGGAGAAAAACAGAGAGAGAAACAGAGAGAGACAGTGAGAGAGAGAGAGAGAGAGAGAGAGAGACAGAGAAAGAGAGAGAGAGAGAGAGAGAGAGAGAGAGAGACAGAGAGAGACACACACACACGCAATGCTCAAAAATATTTTTCCGTGACACTTCACTTGAGTGGAAAGACAATTAATAGCTGATTAAGGTTGTAATAATTGTCATGCTGTAACTGGATTAAGTGTGAATATGTTGGACTGTGTTCTAATGAAACAATTAAACTCCTGAACTGTGACTGACACAGAACATCATATTAAAGAGCTCAACACGCTTATTCTTAGTCCCTCACACCATCTCAGCTGCTTTCTCCTTTCAGACCACAGGGGGCAGTCTTGTAAAAGTGAGAGAAATCATATTCACACACTCAAAAAACCCCTCAGATGTACAAAGACGCTTAACCACACAGATCACTGTGTAGATGTTTGTCTCCTTCTGTGGCGCTGTGCAATGGAAACCAAGAAGCTTCTTCAAAATGTAGACCACTGTCATCACTTGGGTTCTGTTACGAGACGTTCCTTTTGTTAGAGGAAAAGTGACAAACCTATAAAGATGAGAAAATGAAAGAAAAAAGAAAAAGGGCAGACAGAGGCAGTGATATGTGATCTCAGAGGACATTTCTGCTCTCTTTTTGTCTTTCATCCTCCTTCCCTCTTTCTTTCTTTCTTATTACCTGCCTCTGCTCCTCGTCATGGACCGGCTTTCATCTTTACATGGGGTCAAGAGGACATGTGCTGTAAACTTGGACTTGGGTGTGTGTGTGTGTGTGTGTGTGTGTGTGTGTGGTAGGTCTCTGTGCACAGCGGTGGTTGTGGGGTTCTGCTGGCAGCAGACGTTTCTCTTTTCAGCCTCCAGTCGAGTCTCTGGCCTCTCAGCAATAAGGTCTGACAGAAAAATGTCACCTTGTGGAAATTTGACGAGTCACTGTGACTTTACGGGGGGCCACCAAGCTGAAGGAGGACCAGAGGAAGAGAGATGGCCCTTCATACGCAGTAAACACTAAATTGACAAAAGTATTGGGACGCCTGAACCTTACACCCACCGGGACTTTAATGACATTGTATTCAAATATATAAACTTTAATCTGGAGTTGGTCCCCACTTTGCAGCTATAAAAGCTTCCATTCTTCTTGAAGTGGAAGTTTCTGTGGGAAGTTGTGTAGATTCTGTAGAGCAGTGGTTCCCAACTGTTATTCCTTTCTGGTAGCCCCTATTGCCTGTGTCCAAGACAAGCCAGGGCCCCCAACTCCTACCAGCATAGACGCTCAAAAAGAATAAATAAACAGCGGTTGTAGATTTTTGTTTGTTTACTTATACACACAGACATGCACACACACATATACACGCACACACCTTACATAAGAAATTAAGACAGACTTTCAGAGATGTATCAGCATCTCCTTCAGACATAACAACAAACACCTATAACAATTAACAAGTTATTCTCCACATTTTTTATGTGTACAAATATAATTTTGGTAACCTCAGTGCAGACAAAATTGTGCGCACTCCCTTGCGATCTCTAGCGCTCCCACTAAGGAGGGCCCAGACCCCAGGTTGGGAACCACTGTTGTAGAGCATTTATGAGGTCAGACACTGATGTTGGATGAGAAGGTCTGGATCACAATCTTCGTCCCAGTTCATCCCAAAGGTGCTGGATGGGGTTGAGGTCAAGGCTCTGTGTGGCCAGTCAAGTTCTTCCACACTGAACTCCTCCAGCATGTCTTTATGGAGCTTGCTTTGTGCTCTGGGACACAGTCCTGCTGGAATAGAAAAGGCTCTTTCCCAAACTGGGTCCACAAAGTTGGAAGTATGGCGTTGTCCAGAATCTCTTGGTCTGCTGAAGCATTAAGATTAAGGGTGTTAGCCCAACCCCTGAATTAAGAGGTGTCCCAATAATTTTGGCCATATAGTGAAGCTAATCCTGTGCAGATAAAACTGAGCAGTTATGGTACCTCGCAGAAGTCTAGCCAATTGGAGAAAACTAAAGGAATATTATATTGGAATGAGAGCCAGTGTTTAGCTTAAATGCCCTACATCATGTTAAAACACTTTCAATGCTTTTTTGAGAAATATATTTAATATATAAAGGTTTAAAAGGGTATCCTTATGGTCTATAAATGGAAACTAAGGTACATATATCCTCCTATTCAGTCTACATCTGTTTTAGCCCCACCCATTACAAGGAGTGTTGTCTAACCTGCTTTTTTGGGGCCAGCATTGGCCTGGCTGTTAGGGAGTTGTCCCTCCAATTGGAAAGTTGTGAGTTTGAATCCCAGGTCTGCCAGTGGCACCACTGAGGTACCTTTGAGCAAAGAACGTCCCCACACAAAATGCAGAGAAGAGTTTCACTCCGTGTGCCACTCTCATTACCATCTTAAAGGCACAGCTATAAGAGCCTGTTTAAAATCCATCTTTTTCGTCGTTCTCTTAAATGGTGGTCATCGGTTGCATCCTGTCCACTGTAATGTGTCACTGTCCAAAACTGTGATATTTGTCTTAAAAACCACATGAATGATATCAGTGAACCTCAGAGAAAAACATTACGGGTCTTTTAACCATTCTCTCCGTCCACAAGAAAGTTCAGTATTTATAGTCACCATCCAGCACCAGTTTATCAGATCAGTCCTTTCTTTAAATCAAGAGAGCTGCTGATGGAGTCAGATAAATTGTGACTATAGTGCAATGAAAGGTCAGGAGCCAAACCCGTGCTCTAACCAGGATACTGTAATGTTGTTAGGATTGAGGCAAGCAGGATGTCACGGTTGTCACAGCACCCTGTGTGTCCCCAATGCAAACAACAAGGCAGGCAGGCATCCATGACTGTGGTTTCTTTATTTTTATTACACCAAAACAAAACCCGATACATGAAGAAACTGATCACAAACACGATAAAAGTGTGATGATAAAGTAACGTAACGATGGACCGACAACCAAGGTCCACATAAACTGAACTTAAACACCATACAGACTCAGACAGAAACCAATGACGACGTACAATCACTTAAACTAAACACAAGACAGCTGACACTGGGACACAAGACACAGACATCCACAAATGTCAAAATAAAAGTCCCCATAACAAAACCAAAACAGTGACCTCTACCGGCCACTGACCAAGACATGACACAGGATGCAATCGCAGGATCCAAAAGGTTTCATGGTAAAGAACAAGTGACAAAAACACAAGCAAAAACAAAAACAAGGGCTCTGGGGTTACCAAAAAACATGAGAAACTTCAAGAACACAAGAAGATTCGGGGGATAACAGGAGCACAGCAGATACAAAAGGAGAAAAGAGGTGGCCCCCTTCCCAGATATTTCATTTTCAGCATCGTTATATACTTTTATTCACATTGTATTTCAAATTTTATTGAAATATATTTCAACATATTTAAACTGAAATGTACTTTTCACTTCTACACTACTAGTAAATACTCTTTTTATCTCTATGTCTACTGTATATGTGTGTTACAAATAAAAATTGGAGCTGGAATTTGGTTTGAAGATGCTGGTGAACCAGATAATGAGGGGGCGGAGCTAAGGCGGGGCTAAGATCTAAACATACTCACATGGAGAATGTAAATAACAACAGAGCAGAACTTTACAAAAAGCTAAAAAAAAAGGGAAAAGACAGGGTGAACAGATATTAGTACTTTTTTGGAAATGATTACTGTAATGAATGATTGTAGTCATGTTTACTTGCATTGACCCTAATGTTTGGTGCTATATAATGTAAAGTTACTGCCGAGAGAGTTCTAATAGTTTTAAACCACCTTCAAAGCTGCCTATAACTTTTTCAAGCAAACTTTAAAACGTAACCACACTTACTATTACCAGCGTTAGACTGTTGGTTATATTAGTGGTGGTGGCCTAGTGGGTACGATACTTGCTTCTTGATGAAGAGTGACAAGGGTTTGAATCCTACCTTCAGCATAACACCACTGGGTTGCTGAGCAAGACTGCCCCCTGTAGTTAGGGAATGGAAGTCATTTTGGATAAAAGCATCTGCTAAATGACTTAAATGCTAATGCATTAGACGTTAGCTTATAGCTAACCCAACCAAGGGCAACGTAGCTGTATCTTTCAGTCCAGTGCAGATTCATTAGTCCAATGCTTTCAAAGACTTCGCTCCAGTTACTCCTAGCTGCCGACAGACTAGCCAGACTAGTTACCCCGTTACCACCCTGTTACCACCATGTATGTGCTGTAATAACCATACTGGCTTCCATGTGAGTGAGACAACTATAGGTTCCAAAAATACTTCCCACTCCAGTCCTTGGGGATCCCCAGATGGTTCACGTTTTTGCTTGGATGAAGAAAAATGTGGATTATCAGGGAGTCCCTGAGGGCTGGAGAGGGAAACGTTGCTTTAAAAGGTTTGATTTAAAACCGTGGCTGATTTTATCTGATCTGTTTCTTTTTCAGGGATGGATTAATACATTCTGGGCCCCTGGGTACAAGTCCCTGCAGGCCCCCCAACACACAGCCACACAAACAAACACCCACCTCTCATTCACATATGCCAGATAACTAGCATCAACCTTATTATATATTTATAGCCTTATTCATTCAGCCTGTATCATCCAGGGTTAGAACTCCAAGAGAGCATAATAGACTTCCCTCTAGCCCTATCACTCATCTGGTAGCAGAACTGGCAGTTAACACTGTGTTAAAGTGGAGTGGCCACTTATAGTCACACGTAAACACACCACAGTGTGAAATTCTCTCTCAGTATTAAACCCAACCCATTTACCAACTGAAGCAGGGGGCTACCACCACGTCTGGGGATGACACGTTGTTCAAGGGAAACTCAGTGATAACACTAGTAGTATTGGGATTTGAACCCACAAGCTGCTGATTGCAGGGCCACTGCCCTAACCTCTAGGCCACCAGCTGCCCCGCTACTGTTAGTAATAATTTATTATGCATAATTTATGCATTGATTGATGGGGAGGGAGTATAAGGCAGTGGGTGGGAAAGAGAAAACATGCTCAAAAAATACATTAAATCAAAAAGAAGAATGAATTAATTTGCTAACAGTATTGTTTGATGCTTATGGTCAGTCAATAGGTCTGGCAAAGGTAAAAAACAGCACTTTTCATCCCATATATCACTCACTCTTTACATATTCATGTTTCTTTTCATTGCTGAAATGTGTGAATAGTAAGTATTAGTGAATTTGGTATTAAAGTAGTTCAATTGACTCCAGAGTCTGTGACTGTACCTTCAATAGGTCTGCTGAGTTTATATACACAGATTAGTCTTAGCATTAAAATCACTGACGTTATCTTGTTACAATGTCAAAGGAATGGGGTGTACCAGGTAACAAGTGGACAGTTCTTGAAGTCGATGTGTTGGAAGTGGGAAATATGGTCAAGAGTAAGGATTTGAGAGCCTTTGACAAAAAAATTGAGCATCTCCAAAACAGCAGGTGGTTAGTACCAATCAAAAGTGACTGGTGAACCAGAGCCATGGGCTCCTGTAATGAGGCAAGCCAACCGAATCAGGATCAGTATCAGTACCTTGTTTCCTGCATTCATACCACCTACGTAAACAGACCAAGCACATCCACTCTCCTTCATCGGGACAAGATTAAAGATTCAAGAGAGATTTATTGTCAATACCACAATATACACAGTATACAGGGTATCGAAATTCCGTTTCACACAAGCCCCCTCCCATGGTGCATTCTGTCTAAGAAATAAATATAAGAATATAAAAACTAGGAACAAAAATTACTCATAAATATAAACCTTGCCATTACCCTTAAATACTAATGTAAACTAAAGTTTCTATTTTAACTATCTATTGTACAATAAACAAAGACAGGACAATAGACAATACAAAAGTGAACGTGTGCGAGTGGTTCAAGGAGAACGTGAATATTAGACAAGACAAGACAGAACTGTGCAAATTGTACTGGTGCAAATTTGGTATGAGGTAGACAATATGAAGTGTGTTGTGCAACAGTCCCATTTGTGTGTCTTTTGTGTTAGTTATGTCACGGTGGAAGGCAGAATATTGAGTGAATTGTGCCCACTGTGTAGCGTGGAGGAAGGACTCGGACGTGAGAAGACACGAGAGAGTAGGTAAGCCGCGCAGTTATTCTCAGAACGCTCCCTAATGGAGTTAGAGTCCACACCAAGTTGAACTCACGTTCTGAACACACACAGGAAGTATATAAATGACTTGGAGAGTCAGAGTACTCACGGTACCGTGGAGATGAAGGGTTGGAGTTGAATTCAGTAGGTTTGAGACACGCGGGCATGAAGCAAGTAACTTCAATGTCTGTGTGAGGACACTGACCTTATTTCCTGTTTATATACTCTACGTGAGTCATTTCCGGTGCCGATTAACGTCACGTGACCCGGTGTGTGTGACAAGTTAGGTATTTGTTCTTGTAGTGCAATACACCCTGGAACATGACAAAGAGCTGTTCCCACTGCGGTCATGCAACGGTTAAATGTGCTGGAGAAACTAGTTTGACCCACAGAGGCCCCACATTGCTTAAAAGATCTGGAGTCCATGCCTGGGTCAGAACAGTTGGTTTTCATGCTATGGCTGATCAGTGTGTGTTGAGTGGGTTGTGTACATGGACCCAGGGCCCTCTGGTGGCTGGACCCTCTGGTGGCTGGGCCCTCTGCATGCCTTTACAACATAATAAACATTATCTATTCAAAACATTGCCACAACTGTCTCATTAGCAGGCCTCTCTGTGATAGGTTCCAGTTGGAGAGGCTGATATACAGTAAGTGTACCTTTCTGTAGATCAATTGACTGTAACCATAACCAAACCCACTCCTTTCACTTCCCCTATTCTCATCAGCTACGCTGCAACACTCCACTGCTCATATTCTTGAATTGGCATTTACATAGTGAGAGCAGTGAGAGCAAAGCTTTTATATAAAGCTTTTCTATAAAGACAGAAGGGCTTGGAACACAACAAGAGGGCAAGAAGGTTTTGGATAATGCAGTCCTGCAGACCAAAGTAACTTTGATGATTTGTCAACTTTGATTCTTCATGAGCGATACTGATTATAGAAATGAATCAATGGCATTAATCATGTTCTTTAGTGGAAAATACAGTAAACCCCCACTTAAAGATGGATCAGCAGTCATGGTTTCGGTCCAGCGTAGATTTTTTCTTAGAAACCAAAGTAATAATTGTTCGCTGAACCCTCCACACTAACTTATAACTGCAGATATCCTCTGTACTTTTTTTTTTTTACTTTTGTTACATTACTGCTTTTTTCGTAGCAATATATACATTTTCAGACATTTAAGCGCTAAATTATTACAAAAAACATAATTTACTAATTTTGTAACATAAATATTAACAGAAATTCAGCCAGATTTCCATCTAAAACATAACTATACATTTTTTGGTATTGTGGAGAGAAACACAAAAAAACACCACTGTAGCGGGAGGTTTGAAAGTAGCCAATCCAAGAATGCTATTTATTTATCCTTGCTGCTGATTGGCTGCTGCCCTTTGACGCAGCTGCAATCCCGAATTTTCCACGTGGAGCGTCTTGAGAAAGTGAGACGGGACAGATATGATTTCACTTGTAGGAGTGAGTTGTTCAAATTTAACCAGATTTACTCAGAAAAGTAAAAAGACACAGAGATCGATGCATAATGAGATAAAAGCATGAATAAGCATTTCCAACAGTCCTTTTCTTAGATAGAATCTGCAAATGAAAAGGTAGCTCACATGAGCAATGTTACCAAATTTCACTCTATGAGATCTGAGAGAAGCTAGAATGTGACAAAAAATATTTGAGAGACAAAAATTAGAAGAGCAGTTTTCTTATAATTTAGCTTTAAATTGATGGTTAAAAGCTGGTCAACAAGGAAGGCAAATGTTTGTCAATGTTGGGGCTTAAAAGAACAATAAAGCTGCATTTCATCAGCATAAATATGATAAGAAATGTTATTAAAAGAATTGATAATATGAACCACCACATATAATGAAAAAAGGGTAGGTCTAAGGAGAGAACCCTGGGGCACCCCACACCCCACAGTAAGGCATAGGCTAATGTGAACGTTTCCCCACAAGCTTATCAGTTAAGTAAGAAACCAGAGACTATCATGTATATAATGACATATTTTTTCCTACAGGGGATGAGATGAAAGTTGCTTATCTGTTAGGAGAGCATGGGGTATATCATTAATGCCACAGCATGTGTTCATGTGTTCTAATGGAAAGCATTTACACTTCACCAGTATAGATTGGAGCTCAGTAAAACAGTATGATGAAGTAAGGTCTAATGATTTTATTGTACACACACTGGTGCAGTAAAGCCAAAGAGTGCCAAAGTAGAATGGTTTACACATGGCCAGGTGGTTTTCACTTGTGAGGATCATCCCTAAAAGGAAGCAAATGCGAAACATCCCGGTGGATGACTGGGTCTGTTACAGTGGATAGAGGGCTAAAGAGTGTGCTCAAATTTTGCAGCAGACAAGAAAAAGATCATGGATATACTTTCATCCTGGGCCAACTTATCTTGTCACTCATACATGTTCCGGATGCTTAATACTGGGTTTATTATGCCAGTCTCTAAAAGCCTAAAAGTAGACCTTGCTGCCCCAAACTTCGCATTGTCAGACTGGATTCACTTCATCTGGCAACTCGAGGAGAAACGTTGGCCGAATCTTGAATGGTTTTATTTTTGGATGTAGGAAGTCTAGTTTTCCAGGGCATTTGGCGCGTGCAAAAAAGCTTTGCTTAAGTGAAGCAAGTATTGCCAATCAATCACTGCAGAATGCCCATTGCCGATGACTTAATATGGCCAAGGCCATTCTTCAGTGACTGTAACGCTGAAACTGTGTGGACAAATACTTGTATGTGCTATATAATCTAGACCTTAGTACCAGTGAGTTTATACAGTTGAACAAAGCACTATTCTGGACTAGATTTCTACTTTATCAGTGGGTATTTAACCATGAGGTACGACATAGAATATGTCACATTTAGAAAAAGCAGAAAAAAGCACATTTTCATGGGAGAAAAGCCTTGCAAAACTGGCCCTATTCAGGATCTGGCCAGGGACATGATGGGTCCACACAGGTGTGCCCTTTGCCTGCCCTGGGCTGTAAATCAGAAAGAGGGGAGACAGCACCCCTAAGTTAGATAAGGGCAGGGAGACAGAAGGGCTTGGAACACAACAAGAGATTTAGTGAGAGGGATTTTAATAATACAGCCCTACAGACCAGCACAATGGTCAAAGTAGCTGCAATGATTTGTCAACTATGATTCTTCATAGTGAACCAATGTCATCAATCGTGTTGTTTACTGGGAAATATATGTGACCTGATCTGGCAAAATGAGTCGCAGTGACCCAAAATTCAAAATTGAGGTTTTGGTATCAAAAGATGAAAAATTAAGCTTTAATATGATATCTTGGTCAAAGCTGTATCTTAAATGTTTGTTAAGATACAGTCGTTTGAAATATGGTAGCACAGCACCATTTTCCAACTGAAAAACCGAGAAAATTGCATTTAAAGTTTTTTGTCCGTTTTTTGTTTATCTTTAACAATCCATAGCATTCAAAGAGATGCACCCAGTATTCAACAACATTTTACTACAGGCATTTAGATACTTAGAAAAATACATTAAATCAGACTGAAGCTTCAATTATTTCAAAATATTTATTAAATACTTATCAAATAATTCATATTTTTGTAAGATATATTCATATATTGTAACTCAACTTAAATAGCCATTTAAGTACATTTTCACAATTATTTCTAAGATGAAACTTTGAGTGATTAATTTTGTAGATCTTTTCATTCATTTGAGACCAAAAAAGAAAAATCGATATTTTTGATGTTTTTCAACATACTGTTGTTGAATTTCAATAATTCAACAACAGTATCTAAATAAATGGAACGCCGACTTCTGACTCATTACAGTAGATCGGATCACATATATAAATGTTTAACACTGCTCATAATTTGTGTATGATGCATCCAGTACAGAGCTGTCATAATGAAGAGACACTGTCGCCGTCACTCTTGGCTTGCTCATCAGAGGCATTTCACTCACAAACATTCATACACACACATTTATTTCACATTTATTTCATTTTGTAAAGCTGCTTTGTGACAATGACCATTGTTAAAAGCGCTATATAAATAACATTGAATTGAATTGAATTGAAGAGACACTGTTACTAAAGCAAAAATTAGCAATAACAAAAAGGTAGTCATTAACTGGTATTGCAGGTATAAAAACGTTTATGCAATTTGTTGAGCCAGTATCGTGTGATGGAAAAGTGACAGCGTTAAAGTAAATGTGGACCTGCTGGCAGTGATTGCACAAGGGAATGGAGCAAAGCAAAAGCAATTTTAAAAGGGAATTACCACGTTGTAACATGCTGCACATGTGGTGTACAAACAGCTACATCTGAACATGTGAAGAAATACATTTACACTTACATTTACGACATTTAGCAGACGCTCTATTCCAGAGCGACGTACATCAGTGCTCTAAGGAGCCCACATCTGTTCTTCAACCTGGAATACTATACTTAAATCAACATCTGCCAGCTAAGTTACACACAGTTACAGCTCCTGTCAAAGAAAAGTCAGAGGTTAAAGCAAAAGTAAGGAAGTCATGGAGTTAAGTTGTGTTTTTTTAAAAAAAAATACATATAGGAAAAAGAAATGATTAGGCAATAACAAGAGGCCTAGTTAGTTAGTCACCAACATGCTCCTTGAGAAGGTGAGTCTTCAGATGACGCTTGAAGACAGCGAAGGACTCTGCAGATCTGATCTGAAGCCAGTTCATTCCACTTCTCGGGGGCCAAGACTGAAAAGAGTCTTGGTGAGCATGTTCATAGATACATGGAGATGGGTATAAATGACTGTGGGCATGAATAGTTTGGTGCATTCATCATTCCTTAAGTTCTTGTCAGTATATAATGTGTGTAAGACCTGTGTTTTGGATTGTAATAAACCTCATTAACCATGCATAGTTTTGTAATGCTGCATTCTGTTTACAGTTTTCTAACCTTAAACATGATGAGTGACAGAGAGACAGATTGCAATACAAAACAGGAACTGAGGAGGGCAGTATGACTTCTATATGTTTGTTGCTCATAAAGGAAGAAACTGACTACACTACATTTACATTTATGGAGACTTCCATTCTCTATCTACAGGGGACAGTCTACCTGGAGCAGCTTAGGGCTCAGGGACTTGCTCAGGGACCCAGTTGTGGTGCTGAAGGTGGGATTCGAACCCATGCCCTTTTGGGCCAGAGGCAAGCATCCTACCCAATGAGCTACCTCCACCCCTATGTGTTACGCCTTGCCTTGGTGGTTGGAGAAAGTTGCCATTGGAAGAGGAGCTGAGAAGAATGCCATCAAGTAAGTCAGTTTTACCTGCAGCACCTCACATGAGATGGCAGCTACACATTGGAAATGGCTGCATGTTATATTCTGTACAGTTGTATGAGCCTACACGGTTATCAGGGGAGCTTCTGGCCAGTCAGGATAAGCTGTAGTCACTCCACAAGGTGGACAGAAACATACCCTTCATGTAAGGGTAGCAATGCAAACTATGCAAAAACAGTTTTGCGTGTAGTGATGCTCTAAAATGTGTCACACCCCAAATTTTTAATGTGACACAAGCATAAACATTCTGAGAGAGCCAAAATAGTGACAGCCAAGCTGTTTTTTACAGCTAACATGCTTAAAGCATCCAGTCAGCATCCACAGCAAACCAGTCTGATTGATCTTTTGCTCATATAAACACATATATGACTACACACACGCACATGCACACATACATTATACATATATATTAGGGGTGGTCATAGATTTTTTTTTTTATCTAGATTAATCTCACTGTAATCTTGGAATTAATCTAGATTAATCTTGTTTCTATTTGTAAAGTGCGTATCTGCGCTCAGTGATATCTTGTATAAAATGTTTGGATATATAATTTGGAAATAATGAGTAGAATAATGACTATATATTTAGGGTGGCTTGGGATTATTTTGGGGGTGGCTTCAGACCTTCGTCAGAATTAAAATGAGCCATTTTAATCTAGATTAATGTAGATTAAATCCAAGATTACAGTGAGATTAATCTAGATTTAAAAAATGTATCTATGCCCACCACTAATATGTATATATATATATGCACATACATACGGCTTTGATACATTGTGGCCTGTTTATTGCAAAACGCGCAAACCCCATACATCTGTTTTCAACACATTTTGTGGTTGTAGCTCTTAGAATTACAGTTCTGATTTATCCGTTACTGTCCCTTTAGTACCGAATAGCGACCTGTAAGAAAGCATAGTTATTAAAGAATGTCATGTGCTTGCAATATGTCAGCCACATGCTGTCATTTGCATTTGCGTAGTGATGTTGAGTGTTTTCGTCCTGACTTGCCTGCACTGTACAGAGCGGGACAGCACTGCATTATATCGAAGCTGATAGTTTGACTGTCTATCACCAGTTCCTGTAAAAGCCTGTTTGCTGCGGTTACAGGAAATGATTGATCTGACTTATTAAAACCTCGCTTTCTTCAGCCATGTGTCTTACACTCACATCTCCCAGTTGCACAAGCAAATGAAGTAGGAGCAAGTTAAAAGAGTTTAGGCAGTCAGTTTCCATCAACCGCTCTCATAAGTGCACCAGCCCGGGGTTTTGAAGTGGTTTTGGGAGGCGTTCTGATCCATCAGGCCAGCGTCCGTCGTTCTGAGGAGCTCCTAAAAACTCTTAGTTCTCCATTCTTCCATTAAAGCCCACAGAGTGAGCTGGAGCCAGAACTGCTCACGCCTGGAGCGGCCCAAAATCTCTCAATTCCTCCTACTTCATCGTTGGCCCGGCCAAGCGGCAACATCACCAAGTGATCATGGTTTTTATATTTGGAGTGTGTGTGTGTGTTGTTGCTGCAGTGAAGACCTGATTAGAGGAGCTGTATAGTTTTCATCTCATGGGTTTGAACTGAGCGAAAGAGAGAGGAGATATTTGGCTGCTGTTGGAAAGTTTGGCGCGGAACGTGTGGTTGAGTGTGTAGGTGGGGAGAGAGAGAGAGAGAGAGAAAGA
>JBBPDE010223458.1:0-13280 GCA_037974605.1 Nannopetersius ansorgii | reverse complement strand
CACACACACACACACACACACACACACACACACACACACACACACACACACACACACACACACACACTGTGTGCAGGTTGTGTTTGTGCTGACGGGGGACTGTGGAGACCGGTCCCACCCGGGTTATAGGGTGTATGAGGAAATTGCAGCTACAAGCTCTGGCCAGATCTTTCACCTGGACAAACACCAGGTCAATGAGGTGAGACACACACACACACACACACACACACACACACATTGCTCATTTAATCCTCCTTCATTCTGCCATAACTACAGAACATTGGTAAAAATCTGACTAATGGAGAGCTGTAACACAAGAGACCGGGATGGTGGCTGAGACATAGACTATGACAGGAATAGAGATGGAAATGAATTCAGCACAAAAACACAGCTGTTTTGTTTACTGTTTACTCCCAGTTAAATTCTCTAAGTGTTTAGATGGATATTGAGAATCTGAACCTTCCTTTGGGGCTTATTTGGCCTCATGATGACTTGCATGTATCCTGCCACTGTTAATGGGTTTAGTAGAGCAAAGTCTCAGGTATCAGGTGGCACAACCATAATAACTTCACACTTTCTGTGAAGGGCGTTTTAGAGGCAGACATCTGGTTCCATTCACCTCTACTGTAAACAGTACTGGCTTGGTGAGTTTCACACTCTAAACATCTCTGTTCACCTTAAACATGGGAGTTCCTCCCACCATACAGAGTGAGAGAGATGATCAGGCAGGAGATGTGTCTGTTCCTCAGGTCTGTTAGAGGAACTTTCCGAGACACACTCGCTCCTTCACACAACATTCTTCACCCCCGAAGACCTTCTCTGTTTATCTTCTACTGGAGATCAATCTGCTGTGATTCGCTGAGACTGAAACAGTTAGAGGGGGATGTAGGTCATCCAGTGTGTTCTGAGTGGGGGTTTGTGTGTTCTGAGCAGGGGTCCATGGGGGATGAGGCACATGTGGTTCTCATTAGAGCTTTTCCAGCTGTAAAGTCCGGGAGGAAGTGCTTGCTGTGAGCAGAAGAGAGAGAGAAGAGTAATGAAAGGATAAAAAAACTGCAGGATCTCCTTCATTCTCAGAGCTGAAATATATGTTAAACTATCCTCGTTACTCGAGGGGCTCAGTCGGGGATGCAGCACTGTCCAAAAACATCGGATACTTTCTAAGGGGTTAATCTTTAGAGAAACAGTGAATCGTCTCCAACTCCTTCAGTCATGTGTCTGGAAGTCAGGCTGCTTTGCAAGATCATGTTCCTCACTTCAGTCTGTCTCTCCAGGCTGAAGCTGTTAAAGGTAATTTAGGCCTGTGGAAACGCTGGTATGTCTTTGTTCTGCAAGATAATGACTCATTTCTCACCCTCACAGTCTGTAGGCTCTATGCTGAGATCACATCTGTTCTTTTCACCCCAGACACCCACCCACAAGTCACACCTTTCACATCCTCAACTCAACCTGAATAAAATCGAAATCAAAACACCACTCAAAAGTTTTCATTACAAAGTAGGGGCATGCCCTCCTCCAACACCATTCGTCGTCTTTCACCAAACCAGCTGTTTAAAGTAAAAGCAAAAGGGTCTGAGAGACAGAGAGAAAGAGAGAGAGAGGGAGAAAGAAACTGCTGAACTGAGAGAGGCTTATTCTGAGGGTTGTTCATTGAAGGAGCTGAAAAAACTGAGGGCCGACATTCTGATCACATAGGAAGTGGATGGGACTGCTGGAAGTGAGACTGATTACATATTCTCTACAGTTTGAGCAGCAGAGAACGGTTCTGTGAGGACTTTTCACTTTAAATGCAGGTGTGAATAAGCAGAAGTGTCAAAGCCATGTCCTCCTTTAACAGCAGAAACAAAGACTGGATGGAAACATCAACCTCCAACACTAGTTGGAATAATGTCTGCCATCAGAACAGCAATGTTAAAACTTGTTAATGGAAGAAGACTGAAGTCCCCATGCTGTTTTACAGTGCAATAGAAATATACACGTTCACACCTTTCACTCTTCATCACTGAGCTTCTCTCTGTAGATTGAAGTTCCAATCCTTCACTAATCTTACCCTGATCTTCAGGAGCGCTCGGGCATCAGGTGGCCCGGTGAGAGGAGTCCATACTGCACTCACATGCACATCTGGCCCTCAGTGTTGACAGCTGGAGGTGTTTCCTTTTCTACCTTTTTTTGTCCTTTCAGGTTTTGAAATGGGTTGAGGAAACTGTCCAGGCCATGAAGGTCCACCTACTCTCGTCTGACCATGAGAGTGGCCAAGAAAGCCAGTGGGAGGTGCCTTTTGACCCCAGCCTCAGAGAGGTCACTGTGTCCTTGAGTGGTCCGAGTCCACGCATTGAACTCAGAGATCCGCTTGGTAACTCTCCAGAAGTTCTGAAATCTTATCATATTTGTCCTGAAACTGTCATTTTTCAAAGTGATGCTCATTTCCCCAAAACACAGATCTTTTCAGCATCTAAAAAGCTTAACAGCACTCATAGAACAGTTGTGTAATGTTTAGGTCGTATTGTTGGCGAGCGGCAGGGTCTGACCGAGCTGCTGAACATTCCAAACTCTGCCCGAGTGATCAGCCTGAAGAACCCTCGGCCTGGCCTTTGGACACTGAAGGTGCAGTTAGAAATATTCAGCTGAACTTCACCATCACATTCCACACACAAACCACTGTTCATCAGAAATGTTCCTCACACAATGGTAAGATGAGTTTCCTACTCCTGCAGGTGGCCTGTAGTGGGCGCCACACTCTCAGAGTGACTGGAGTGAGTAATCTGGACTTCAGGGCAGGATTCTCCAGTGTTGTGGTCAATGAGTTCAGCAGGACCAGAGAGCGACCTATTAAAGGTAATGCAGGGGTGAGTGTGAGTGTTGTTCTGTAATGTTGATGTTTGCTGAT
Organism: Nannopetersius ansorgii; assembly: GCA_037974605.1. NCBI lineage: Eukaryota > Metazoa > Chordata > Actinopteri > Characiformes > Alestidae > Nannopetersius > Nannopetersius ansorgii. The sequence continues at coordinate 10,393 of JBBPDE010223458.1, read as the reverse complement.
ATTTGTCTGTGTTTCTGCAGGGGTTCCAGTGCATGTTCTACTAAAGTGCTCAGGTCTGAAGCCTCCTGGTATTGTCAGTAGTCTGGAGCTGGTGTCCACGGCAGGACGTTCACTGCGCTTTATTCAAGTGCCTTTACCTTCAGACAGAGGAGCAGGTGGGCTGTGGAACATTGCAGACCTTCGGACTCCATCTCAGAGCTTCTTCCTTAAAGTGGCGGGCAAAGATGGAGATGGCTATGACTTCCAGAGACTCTCCAGTGTGTCTTACACCAACATCAACCCAGGTACAATCTCTTCTTCTCTCATCTTCTCGCCTTCCCTTCGCTTCTCTTCTGTTCCTCTCTTTTATCTTCTCTTTTCTTATTTTATCTTCTCTTGTGTTTGAACCTATTTACTTTGGTTTCTTGATGTTTGTCTCCTGAACTCTGTGCAGATGCTCCTGTGGTGACTGTTCCTGCGGTGATCAGGGTTTTAAAAATGCAGCCTGCGGTAATTGAGTGTTCAGTGGAGAGTGACCTGCCCTATAAACTGACCTTCACCAAAAATGGAGTAGCGATGGGGGAGGAGAGGAAATATCAGTGAGTGTTTCTTTCCTCATTATTCTCTCTCTCTCTTTCTCTCATACTCTCTTTCTCTCTTCTTCTCTAATACTCTCTTTCTCTCTTCTTCTCTAAAGCTTTCATGTCTATAAACACTTTCACAGCCGGTCTTCTCTACTAACAGACACAGCTGGAGAAATGAACATCTGCATTTTTTCCTCCAGCTGCTGATCGAGCATCATTTTTCATCCTTTCATTTTTTCCCTCCTTCCAGTAAACCTTTAGCAAAAGCGTGTGCAGACATTCAGTGAGTGTAAATCAGGCGAGTGTATGTTTGTGTGTGTGTATGTGTGTGAATATGTGTGTATGAATGTGTACGTGTGTGAATATATACTGTATGTGTTTGTGTAAGTGTGTGAGAGAGAGATTGTGTGTGTGTGTGTGTGTGTGTGTGTGTGTGTGTGTGTGTGTAATTGAGTTTTTCTTGTGTAATTGAAGATTTTCTGCTAAATCTCTGTGGGAGATCTCCAAAGTTTTGGTGGAGGATGGGGGTGTGTATGAGTGTGTGGCCCACAGCTCCACCGGCATCGGACGAGCCCTCACACACCTCAGTGTCCAAGGTATATCATGCACACACACACACACATGCATTCTCACACACTTTCACACACATACAAACACACGCAAACACATACACACTCTTGTGGCCTAGTGGTGAGGGTGATTACCCCGCGATCAGGTACCCTCAGAGCAGTCAATATTTTTGGTGAAACAAACCACCCGTCATCCCTGGGTCAGCTTGATTTTCTTGCCCTAAATACTTCACCTCCATGTTCTGCTTTTGCTTCCTCACGTTTTGATGGATCTTCTCTCTACTGCTCTTCCCTCAATATCCTCATAGTTATACTACAAACACGTAATAGTAATGTTTATTAGTACATAATTAACAATACTTCTAAATCCCAAGAAAACTGGAAAAAATCCTGTAAGAAATTGGTGACTAGATCTATCTCACACAGTTAGCAAGTGGCTATGGAAGTAACAGGCAAAAAGTAGCTAACTAGGGTCCAGTTCCCAGCGTGGCTGGGTGGTGGTGGGGATTGCTCGCAAGCAGTCAGGCTAACATGCCCTTCCTTCTGTGCACTCATAGATGAATAATAAGTATAAAATATAAAGAAATATTATTAATAAATACTAGTAAATTATGTGTTATGTGTGTTATGTATGTAGATAAAATAGAATGAAGTGAAAATGATTTCAAAGGTGGTGATTGGCCACAGTGTTATGTCAGTCATTTTGAAGTGGAAACCTATATTATCACAGTAGGCAGTCACTTGTTTCACGGGTGGCACTTATTTACCATTAGAGTCCATTGAAACATTGAAAATCCACGAGCCGCCGCGGTCTGAGAAGATTTACATTGAAATGAATTGGGACACTAGTGAAACATGTTTCACTGAAATTCTCTGTTTCACCATGGTTGGGGACGGCGCTGTTTCACATTTTTGACCAGAGCCGTATGCAACTATAACGCTATTGGGGAGATAAAATTAGGAGAGCAACCTTATTTTTATGAGCATTTTTTTGTTTCACACCAAAAAAGCGATAGTTATAAAGATGTTTTGTATTATTTTTCTTGGTGAAACATTGTTTCACTGTATTCTTATAGAAGCTTCCTCTGCCTTAGAGGTACCGTCCCCACACACTGCTCCCCAGGCGTTGTGTTCATGGCAGCTCACTGCTTCACTTAGTGAATGGGTTAAATGCAGAGGAAGAATTTCATACCGTTCACTCTGTGTACTGTGGTGTCTTCACACTGTGTACTGTGGTGTCTTCACGTATGAATTTTAGTGGTCACTTTACACTTAAATTCACTTTACATACACACTGTTCTTTTCAAAGTGCTCCTGTCCATCTGTTCCACGGTTCTGCTTTTCTGTTTTTTTGATCCGACATTCTGTTGTCATTCTTCTCCCCTTTTGTGTCTCCTGTTCTGCTGCTCCTCTGTCCTTCTGTCCTCTTGCCCAGTTGTCTTCTTCTCCTGTCCTGTTTTTCTCTTGTTTTCTTTCACCCCTGCAAGGTTCAAAGGAGCCTGCATTTCAAACTTTCTCTGCACCTCCAGATTTTTTATGAATTTTTTAATGTTTATTATGTGCTTCCTCTTCAGAGGCCCCAGCTCTGTCTGTGTTCCCACAAAATCAGAGCTTCTCTCTTGGGGAGCAGATCAAACTTTCCTGTTCGGCCTCCGGATCCCCCACACCTACAGTCAACTGGAGTCGTAACAATATACAACTGATCAGTAACCACCGGTAATCACACACACATACACAATCATACTCACTTGTATGTATGTATGTCTCATCTCTGTTTAGTATAGTAGTGCTGTAGATGCTGTAACAAATTATTGTAACAAAATGAACTGACACTTTTTTCTCAACATGGTGTTCTTGACATATTTCAGAATGACCATCACTCAGTCTGGCACTCTGACCATCAGAGAGGCTAAACCACAGGATGCTGGGAACTACATGTGCTTGGCTACCAGTGAGGCTGGAACCGCTTCCCAGTCAGCTACTCTAATCTATGCAGGTTGGCTCAAATTGATGAGACTGTTGATATAATTGGGGAGATTGGGAATTTAAATAAAGAGAATGTGAACATGAATGGGGAGAATAATTCAACTTTTAAAAATTCTACTTATACAAAGGACTGCTATTACCACCCTGGATATGAATAATATTTTGACTGTTCTTAATCCAGGCTCTTGTATTTGTTCTCAGAAAAGCCCAGTATACATGTAGCCCAGCAGGTGGTGATGGTACGAGCTGGAGGAGAAGCTGCTCTGGAGTGCAGAGCCACAGGTGTTCCATCTCCACTGGTCAAATGGAGAAAAGGTGTGGATGTTAAATCCAGCAGATAACCGGTGAATGTGCAGATGTGTGTTCTCTGGGCAGGGGTGTACAAATGTTTGCGTATGACTGTGCTTCAAAGCTTGTGTGTTTGTGTGTGTGTGTGTGTATATATAAGGAGTGCATGATTTTGAAACAGTACAGTTTTCGGAGCGAGGCATTAACTACAGCATCCTGAAGATCCGGAGGGTGGAGGAGCCAAACGCAGGACAGTATGTCTGCGAGGCGTCAAACCTCGCTGGGTCGTCTTCAGCCACGGTGTCCCTGCAGGTGGGAGGTGAATATTACGAAGGATGTTGGCGTTTGGTTGGCGAGAATGAGGCTGGAGGAGTTGAAAGTGAAAGTGAAAGTGATCATTCGTCATACGTGACCACACCACTGCACACAGTGTGAACAGCACGAAATTCACCCTCTACATTTAACCCATTCACCAAGTGAAGGAGGGGGCAGCCATGAACACGGCGCCCGGGGAGCAGTGTGTGGGGACGGTACCTTGCTCAGGGTACCTCAGTGGTGCCTAGCGGTCTTGCTAGGGTCGAACCTAGACTTTCTGATTGCAGGGCGAAATGCCCTAACCACTAGGCTACCAACCAGCTTGGGGAGCTGAGGTTGGAAGGGCTGTCCTCCAATCAATCAAATATTCTAATCAAAAGATCCTCATATTTTATTTAATATAAATTAAATCAGCCAAGAACTAGTACAATATGATGGCATTTCCCAGCTAGGCATAAAGTTTAGACACAGACTGAGATTTATGACCAGCTGTTCCAGATCTCTTAACAGTCTGAACTGGCTGTAAACATAAACAAACTGCAAGACAGAACTAGGGCTGGGCGATTAATCGAAAAGTAATCGAAATTGACATTCAGAACCTATAATCAATCAAATTTTTCCAGGTCGATTATTTCGATTACTTTCCCTTTAAAAACACTACCGCGTGTGGAGTCACGTGACCCCGCTCCGCTATGTTACGTTATTCCGCCGACATGTCGAGCATGGGGAGCTTAAACACCGAGACAACTGAGCAACTTGTCAGTGAACTATGAGGACAAAAAAAACAAAACAAAAAAAAAACAAAAATCATTCATTAATCGTAATCGAGTTAAAATGTTCGATTAATCGAGATTTTGATTTTAGGCCAAATTGCCCAGCCCTAGACAGCACAACAGCCCTGTGACCCCATTAAACTCAGCACTAAGGAAGACCTGCTGCCTGATAGCACTCAGGAACCAAGAGAGACAGTAGTAAATGCTAAAGGTCAAGTGTCAAGATGAAAAATACTTGAGTAGTCTTCCTTGAGAAAACAGGACTTCCTCAAGAAAAACACTCCAGGTGTTCAGGTTAGAGACTTGTTGAAAACAACGACTGGCCATCCGAAACTACACCAAAAGTTCAGATTTGGAAAGTGTGGAGATATGGAGATAAGAAGGAGATAGGAGATAAAGTCACAACAAAGACCCCCCTAAATCCCCCGAGAGAGAGACGGGGGGCAGAAATGCGATGATGAGGGACATGGAGGAACACCACCCAGAGAGAGAGGGCAGATATATTAAGTGATGGGGAAGAGGGAGGACCACACATCTGACTCTCATTCTGGTCAATCAGATTTGGTTCAGGAACCTCAATAGGACAGTCTATTACTGTCCCTCTCATTTTCTCTCTCTCTCCTCTAGTGGTTCCTGTTTTCTCGGAGTCTCCAGTGGACGTCAGTGTGAATGTGGGTGATGATGTGACTCTCCCATGTTCTGCGAACGGTTCCCCGTCGCCCGTTCTGAGTTGGCACCGGATGGACGGACGTCCGATTTTCAGTCACTGGTCTGACCCTGTGACCTCCTTGTCCTCTGCACCCCTGCACATCCAAAGTGAGTTTACCTTCAGGAGCTGGGGGGTTCTCTCAGAGAAACTTGTTTAAGAGGGGTTTCCTCTTAAGCAGGGTTCCTCACAGCTGCTCAAATAGATAGGTTCAATAGGTTCTCTCACCTTCACCCCTGTTAACCAGGTTCACACACTCTTCAGTACCATGTGGTATGGGGGGGCAGAACACACACACACACACACACACACACACACACACACACACACATATATACACACACACCCACACACACACACACATACACACACATATACACACACATATACACACACATATACACACCACACACACACACACAAACACAAATACAAACACATACTCACACGTACACCTGATGTACGCACAAATGTTCACTGCCCGTACGTGTGAGATTGCTGTATGTGTGTGTGTGTCTGTGTGATACTGATGTTGTTTTTCTCTCTGCAGGTATCTGGGTGGACGATGAAGGTCTTTATGTGTGTGAGGCCAAAAATCAGTTTGGTTCCATCAAGGCACCGGTCAAAGTAACTGTCACTGGATTAGGTGCGTGTGTGTGTATCTGTATTTGTGTGTGTATTTTTATGTGTATGTGTCTGTGTGTGGATGTGTTTGTGTGTACTTACAGTGTTTATGGTGTTTCTGGCTCCGCAGTGCCTCCTGTGTTATCTCAGGGTCTGTCTGAGGTCTCTGCTGTCCGGGGGGATTCAGTCTCCCTGCCCTGTGCTCTGCTGGATGGGGTTCCTCTTCCTGGACGGGTCTGGACTCGGGACGGACAGCAGGTCAGTGTCAGCTGGAAACAACAGGTTTGGGTTTTGATAAAACAGGGTTTTCCCGAGTTTTCTGACTTCAGTTTGGCCCCACAGGTCAGGACAGGGGGCAGAACCACTGTCAGGAGTGATGGAAGCCTGTATGTGGACAGAGTAGTCCTAGAGGATGCTGGGAAATATGTGTGTACAGCTGAAAATGTGGCTGGATCAACAAGTTTAACCATAACTCTACATATAAACGGTAACACACACACTCAAACTCATACACACACACACACACACACGTATAAATATATTTATACATATATTTACACATATACATATATATGCATACACACACACTTACTAGGCCTGTCACGATACTGAAATGAATGATACTGAAATGAATGATACTGAAATGAATGATACTGAAATGAATGATACTGAATGATATGGGTTAAATTAATTAAACGGTGAAATGTAGAGAATAATTTAACACTGTTCACACTCATTCACATGTGACAAAATGGTCCTTTTACACTTACACTTACGCATATGCACACACACTAAGCCTGTCACAATACGGAAATTTCAAACTCGATACCGATACTAAGGATGATACTATTTTCAATATTATGGGGGGAGAAAAAACAAACACAGAAACTTTTTAATAAATAATTTATAGCATGCTCAGGGGCCGTTGCATTGGTTCTCTGTGGAGGAGAGCTTTGCCACTGGCAGCATTCGATAGGTTTCGGGGAGCTGAGGGTCCCTGTAAAATTTCGTGTCGTCTTTGGTATTTTGAAAAGCGCGTGGGCTAGAGGGGGTAATTGAGGGCTCGTGGGAAAGGTCTCACAGAGATCTACCGGCATGTCAAGTTTGGTGTAGCTGGGTGTTCGTCCCGCAAAGCAATGCAGCTCGGAAAGGCTCATGGGACCGATACGCCGGTTATGCAGGGAGGAGAGCTTTGCTATTGGCCGCGTTCGATAGTTCTTGGGGAGCTGAGGCTCCGTGTAAAATTTCACGGCGCTAAGTTTTTCCCTGGCTGAGCTTCCTTCCGTAGAAAGCCAAAGCCATGTGGCCTGCAACTTTAAATGTGTCCGGAACCGGCTGTCATGTAAATATTGGGCCCTCCAGGTAGCCGGGGAGGTGCTGCCCACTGCAATGCCTGTTGAAAATTGTTGTAGTCTGCCAGCGATTTCTGTGACCTGGCAGATGCAAAACTGGCATTTAAGTATCAATACCATTGCTAATTGATATTAAACTTTGAGAATTGATTTTTTGGACAACATTATCAGGCACTAACTCTAACAACTATACTTATAGTGTGAGACAAACAGTGTTGCCAACTTAGCGACTTTTCAGACCCCCTTGACGACTTTTTTCCAAAAAAGCGCTTAGCGACAAATCTAGCTACTTTTGGACAAACCTTAGCAACTTTCCAAATGTCACCAGTACTGTCCTGTAAGCGCGAGGTCTTGCTTTGCAGGTACAGTTACTCATCTCCCTGTGTCTGCTCTGATCAGTGAGCGCTAGCTCCGGCTGAAAGGAGCAGCATATTCCCGCGACTGCACGGCAGCTGACATAGATGTGAATGAGCTGCGCATGTGCAAATACGACGCAAGTACGTCATCAATATGTAAATACACGCATGACGTCATCTAGCGACATTTGGCGACTTTTCAAGCAGACTTTAGCTACTTTCCAGTGAAAATAGTTGGCAACACTGGAGATAAACACACATACACACACACACACACACTCACACACACAGTAAGATACACACACATACGGATAAACAGATAGACTTAACCCTAGATAGACAGATGGATGGAGAGTCATACAAATAGATTAACAGACAGGTCCATCCCCCAACAGTGCCTCCTGAGATCAGCGCTGGTCCTGTGCAGTTTGAAGGCAGTGAGGATGTTCCGGTTGTTCTGCCATGTAAAGCCTCTGGAGTTCCTAAACCTACCATCAGCTGGTCTAAGGTGGGCCTCAGTCACTCTCCTCTTCTTCTGCCAGACCTGCCACTCCTCTGCTCCTCAGCTTGAGAACATTCAGCACTGTGATCGTTTTCTTAACATGCATCACTCTTCAGCCAGATGGTCAAGTAAAACATCTGGAGAACATGTAACAGCTGCAGGAACAAGATTCCCATTCCTGTTTAGAGGGACCAGCTGACCGTGCAGAGTTTGTATGTGTTGCTCCCAAGGGAAGGACTTGTGTCTGAGTGGTTTTTATCGTCTGTCTTCAGGGTGAACAGCGCCTCCCTGTGGGCTTTGCGGTTCTTCGGAGTGATGGCAGCCTCTACATCCCCAACCCGACTGCAGAACATGCAGGACGCTACACCTGCGCGGCTAGCAGCGCCGCGGGCTTCGCCAGCAGAGAAATTCTGCTCCGCATGAACAGTAGGCACATGTTTTTAATGTAGATGAGGTTGAATTTCAGCTGTCATTGTCTTGTTTAACAATAATCCACTCTTAAACTTTCTAAAACATCTGAGCAAATGCATCAATTCAAGCTGAAAATATACACAATTAAATGTGTAATTAAACCAACTAAACAATGGAATGTTTTAAAGTTTTTATGGAAACCTGTCATGCAGTTTGGTCAGAATTAGCATTGACTGGTATCTGAGTATCAGTCCCTGTACTGGATATTGGCAGGTATCAGTATTAGTATCTAGTATACTGGATATTGACAGGTATTCGTATCTTTAACAGATTTAGGTATCATTATCAGTACCTGTGCTGGATTTCAGATGATATTCTATCAGTGTCTTGATGTTGACCAGTATAGCTTCAGTGTCTGAACTGGGACAGATATCTAAACCTGCTTTATGTTCTTTATCTCCAGCGAAGCCAAGGATCCGAGGAGCAGAAGGGCCTGGACAGCTGGTTAATATCGATGCAGAGGTGGGGTCAGAGGTCATCCTGCCGTGTGAGGTTGAGGGCAGCCCAACCCCTGTGGTGTCCTGGAGCAGAAACAGACAGCCGATTCCTCCAATCACAGCATGGTATGGGACAGTTTATTAACTTTCGCATTAAATCTTCTACTCCGCCCCCACAGCAACAATCACTGGAGGGGTATGTGGTGAACTTCCTGCGATAAAGTGCTGATTTCCTGTGGCTGAAGGTCCGAGAGGAATTTTTAAAAGTCAACGAGAAAAAGGAGATTGAACGAGGTCCTCATGCTCTGATGTTTGACATCTGGTACTGCAGGTTTTCTGTGCTGCCCTCTGGTTCTCTGAAGATCATGGAGGTCCAGCTGATGGACAGCAAAATCTACACGTGCTCTGCTTCTAATCCAGCAGGAAACATCTCACTCAGCTTCGCTCTGCAAGTCCACGGTACCCATTCAGCTCTCTACTCACACACCTCCTCTCCCGATCCTTTTCTCTCTCCACGGTTTCCCTTTCTCTTGCTCTCAGACTCCCTCTCAATCATAAACAGATTGTTGATTTATTTGTTTATCATTCTCAGCGAAGCCGAGGATCCAGCCCATGCCCGATTCTGTAAAGGCTGTGATTGGCCAGGCTGTGGTGCTCCAGTGCCTGGTCCACGGTGAACCCCCCCCTCAGGTCAACTGGTTTCATAACAACCATCCAGTCGGCTCAGAAACAACTTTCACTATCCAACCCGTCCAGCACTCAGACAGCGGCTCCTATAGCTGCGTGGCCAAAAACTCTGCAGGACAGGACACCTCACACACACATCTACGTGTATTAGGTAAACATACAAACACACACACACAACACACACACATACACAAACACCTACACATAATAGGTACACACACATGCCAACGCACACACTAACACAACCTAGCGTATTAGGTACACACATACACTCTCACACACACAGCCACATATTCAGGTACACACACACACACACACACAAACATTTATTCTCTCTCTTTCACACACAGACACACACCTACACACACATATTAGGTACAGACACACACACTCTCACACACACATACACACAATCACAAACACACACACCTGAACATATTAGGTACACACATGTGCACTCATGCACACATGCAGAAACACCTACACGTATACACACACATACACAAACACCTGCACATATACACATACACACACTGCCATACACACTGTGACACACTGCCACACACTCACACATACATACACCCCCCCATACACACAAACACACATCTGCACACACACACACACACTGCACATCTTAGCTACAGTACAGTCACAGTGTCAGTTATTGTTAATCTTTTCTTTTTATATAATGACCTGTGTGTGTGTGTGTGTGTGTGTGTGTGTGTGTGTGTGTGTGTGTGTGTGTGTGTGTGTGTGTGTGTGTG
>JBBPDE010223351.1:0-13286 GCA_037974605.1 Nannopetersius ansorgii | reverse complement strand
TTCTCACACACACACCATCATACACCTACACACCTTCTCACACACACACCATCATACACCTACACACCTTCTCACACCATCATACATCTACACACCTTCACACACACACCATCATACATCTACACACATGAATCCAAGTTTATTGGATCCATGTTATCCATGATAATAGGCCTGCTGTAATTGCACAATCTGTAGAAAACATCAGGAAGCAAGACAACACTCACATCTTTAAGTTGCAAGTATAAGGATCTGAGTGGTTTTGACCAGGGCCAGATTGTGATGGTTAGATGACTAGATTGAAGAATCTATAAAACTGTAGGTCTTGTGTGGTGTTTAGTCCCTACCAAAAGTGGTCCAAGAACGGCAAGAAGTGAACCGATGACACGGTCATGGGTGTCAGCATTAGGGTCAAGTCTCACTGATGTGTGTGAAGCAAAGGCTAGTCTGGTCTGGTCCCTCAGAAAAGCTACTGCAGCACAAATGCATAAAGCTTGATGCTTATGGGGCAGACTGACCATGTTGACCCCTGTCCACATACAGTGGTTGCATTAGACCTAGACCATAGAACAGTGGATAAAAGTGGTCTAATCTGATGAATCATGTTTTATATGGGAAGAAGGAAAGCTGGCAGAGGCAGTGTGATGCACTGGGTAATGATCTGCTGGGAAAGTTTGGGTCCTGGTGTTCATGTGGATGTTACTTTGACATATCTCTCCTACTTAATTTAAAACAAGTACACCCTATAATGGCAATGATATTTTCTACTGGCAGTGGCATCTTTAAGCAGGATATTGCACCTACCATGCTGCAAATATTATTAGAGGAACATAACAAAGAGTTGAATCTCAGTCTGATGAAACATCTTGTTTTTTTGTGTTTGCTTGTTTACTGTTTTAAAAAGGGACAGTGTACATTAATCGACATTATCAATTTGTGAGTCATGAAATGCACCAGATTTTGCCATCAGGCTAATTTATATCCTCAGTCCCTGGCAGGTTGATGTTATTTAAAAAGAAGAAAAAAAACAATCAGTTCACATAATATACATTAACACACAACATACAGAACAAGTATACCACAATGACTAGGACAACACAATATTCAAATAAAGCACATTTTAGCTTTATTTGTAAAGAGCAATTCTTGGCATAAATGCTCTGTTGATGTGGGCATTTTATGGGTAAAATACTGTGTATGTTTTTCTTTGTGTCTTTTCAGAAAGCAACCGATCGTGCTGCATTTGTGGGAGTGGTGAGTGGGGCGCTGTTTGTGTTTCTGGCCGTGTTTGTGCTGGTGTGTGCAGAAGCGTTCACTCAAAGATGGACAACGCTGCTGGGTCTGGTAGTGTGGGCCACACATCTTACCATGGGCTTCACCTTCATCTACAGTACAAAGTACATTGAGCCCTGGGACCAGGTAATGCTCCCTTGCTCACTCGCTCACCCACTCACTCGCTCACTCGCCCACTCGCTCGCTCACCCACTCACTCGCTCATGCTAGGATGGGACTGGTTAGTTAAATATATGAATATCTCTGAGGGCATGAGATTTACCTTTTTGGCTATGTATTTATGCATTGTGTGTCATTCTGCAGTTTAGCTGCAAACAGTTTTAAGTGGTTTTCACAAGCAGCTGATATAGCACTTCATGTTAAGTTAGCTGGCAACATGTTAAGTAGAACTATGAATAGAAAAAACTATTCATATGTACTGTATGTTAGGATTCTGATTTGTCATTCTTTACATCAAGTGGGAAATCTTGCATTTTAAAGACAATGATGAATCAATAAATACACCAAACAATAAGGTATAGCTCATCTCATATCCTTGCTGCATGCAAATAAAGGAATGTTAAAGTCTTGTTTTTTAGTGTATTTGTTTATTTCTTTTCTTTTTTTTAAATTCTTTTTCTCCTACAATTTTTATTATTGTTATCCTATTCCTGGAAAGCACATTGAATGACCTTTGTGTATGATTTCATGCCCTATAAATAATCTTCACTTGTCCTGACTAAACTTCCATAATTGAAAAAAAAATGCTCTAATGTACGTGACTTGTAACATATGCTTAAAATTCATACAGATAATCTGAATATTACAAAATACTGCTTTTAATAGATATACTGAAGACGTTGGCACTATGAGTATGAATAGAAGTAGACTTTTTTGTAATTACTAAAATAAAACTGTCTGTCTCTCATTTAGGTGCCTTTCTTCCTTTTCATCATCATCACAGTGTTCACTTTTCTACCCTTCCGGATGTGCTATGCTGTCATCCTCAGTATCCTCTCCTCTGTCTCCCACATTATCGTCTTATCAGTGTATTTCAGCTTGGACAAGAGCCGTGACAGAAGTTTCCCCACGTATCAGGTAATCAGGTTAAAGCTTTGGAGACAATAATGTGTGGCAGTAATTTTTCACATGGTTAAATTAGTAGGGTATAGAGACACCCTGCAGGAATAACACCTTGTGAATGTAAATGATATCTGAATTACAGGCTATTTATCTAATATTTATTATGATGTTGAAGATCCATTAGTTTATTTGCTGTGCATATTTACTAAAGTAATGTATGCATAGTAACGAAGTAATCTAGAACTTTGGCAGGAATTGTTTTTAAATTAAGTACTGAAGTGTCTAAAATTATAGGTTAAACATCATTAAAATAAAGACATGTTATTACATGTAATGTGTATTTAAACAGCATATATGCACACAAACATATACACACAATAATGCTGGGCAATGATTACAGTTTACAGCGTTTAGTCGTATTGCTACATGCAAAATGAAATAATTAATTCAAAAGTACTGTATTGTGCACTTTTATTTTTAATGTCCTGCTATATGAACAAAAGTGCAACAACATTTGGTTTGCAAACACGTCAAACAAATAAGGCACTTTTTAACAGCAGTTTTCCCTTTAACACAGTTACACAGCTGCAGTTCCCCCTCAGAGTCCAGATAGTTATAGCAGCTGCAAAGGTGGAAGAATGCCATATGAAAGTCTATGTATCAGAATGCAGTGTCATTAAAGTCCCTGTTGGTGTAACGGTTAGAAGTAGTAGTGTTTGGACAGAAGTAGTAGTGGTCTATAAAGAACTCTAATTGTCTCAACCCTGGTCCAGGTGTCTTCCAACTTTGCACACTAAGGTGTTTTCATTGCTCTTACCACACCTGATCCACCTAATCAGCTCGTTAACAAGCCCGGTCTGTGCTGAAGTGGTTTCTTAAAGGAGCGAAAGAGCTTAAACATGCAGAGCAGGGTGGCCTCTAGGACCAAGGCTGGGATACAATGGAATATCTTAATCTTCTCCGTCTTATTCCTGGAGCACTACTGCCCTCCAGACTGTGGTGTTTCCTTCTCTAATATGGTCTCCTAAACTTGGTCCTGGATGCCACTGCCACTTATTTAAGTTCTTTCCCATATTTAAGAGTGTATTAAGGAGTTGATTAGTTGGATCATGTGTGTTGGGAGCAGTGAAAACCCTCTGCAGGAGCAGGACTTGAAAACACTTCTAACAAACCCATTTCCCAATAGCTTGTTAACTAGTGATATTGAAAGCAGGTCTTCTGTAACGCCAGGTGGTCATCAACCCTCCTCCTGGAGACCCATTTTCTAGCACACAAATGAATCTGATTCAGCCAATCAAGGTCTTCAGAAGAACATAATGAGCTGAGACAGGTACATCAGGTGGTCCACTGGAATGCTGAGCTCCCAAGAGTGAGCTAATACAGTTCAAGGGTACTCTGTCATCAGCAGGTCATCAGCAGGTTTGATAAGATATTGCTCCATGGACAATGGTGCAACATACAGTATATCAATTTTCAAACAGTGTTTTCCAGTTCCTGAGGTACACTGGCCTGCACATCTGAGAATTTTCACTGCTTCTAACACAAGTGATCCAACTAATCAGCTGGTTATCAATCCTTTGCTGTCCTGAAGTGGGTTTGGTGAAGAAGGGAGGACACTAAAAGGACCAGGATTTGCAAAAAAGTCCCACGTTATTGGAGCAACTATTTCACTTTCTGATCACACAGGCTTGTAAATGAGTATGAAGGACCTTTTAAAGGCCATCGTGTAATATAAAGATAATTTACCATGTCCTTTATATTATATGGAGGTTCTTCAAACTTTACTGATGCATCTTGTTTACAAAAGTGAGTCTCTAAAGAACAATTGAGTGAAAGGTTCTTTGGGGAAGCCAGAAAAGTTCTAGAAAAGTTCATCCACAACCTTCTAGACTTGAGCCCCCAGTTTAAACAAGTGTGCCATAGAGCCAGGCCTGACATGCTACTTATTTTTAGATTTTGACTTTCAGATGACGTGTGACATACAAGACAGGAAAAGTATGACACTGATTAGATTCTACTACATCCCAATCTTGGGACCACAGTTAAAGCCAGTGAACTACTGGTTTAACTTATTGGTGGTGGGCAAGACAGTTGAAGATTCCACAACCTTCTGTTTTTGAGCCCGTAGCTTAAACTGTGAGCTATAGAGCCAGGCTACAAGTTCAAATAATTTTTTTGGAGATTTGACTTTCAGATGAAGACAAAGTTAAAGACTCCACAGCCTTGTTTTTGAGACCATAGCTTAAACAGTGAGCTACAGATATAGGCCAGAGAGTTGTCATTTTTTGGAGATTAGGCTTTCAGATGAAATGTCACATGCAAGACTTAAAACTAAGGACTTGGGTTTGATCCCATGGCCTCATGTTTTTGAAGTCACAGCTTAAAATGGCGAGCTACAGGGCTTGACGAGCAATGCTGTTTTTTTTATATGTAAATTTCTATATGTATTTTTTTTTTAAATCATCTGAAGTTTGGAATGAACAAATATAAATGAGTCATTAAAGTGAGCCAATGGCCCAATGATAACCTTCCAAGGAAGACTCCATTACATTCTGTCTCTCATAAACATTCTATGGTTCCATCTAAGCCCAAATCCACTGGTGCCAAACCTGTGATAAGTCCCTGGAAGAGCACACTTCTGCAGACATTGAAATTTTCTTTCGTATAATCATCTGAGTTCAGCTCACAAAGGCTGATGAGTTTAAACACTGATGAGTTTAATCAGCTGTGGTTAATGAGGTTCAAATTTACGTGATCAAATTAATATTACTGATGAATTCCATTAATCCATTAAATCTCTGTTAAAAGAGTCTTTGGAATATTATATCAATTAAATGTAGCTATGATGTTTAGATAAAAAGGTCAAAAGCCCCAACCAGTTTGCTGACATTAAATTAAGTATTCAGAACACTGTTAGTTTAATTGTGAGCTACTGAAATTTAAGTTCATGATGTTTTACTTTCAGATGAATGTGATGTGCAAGATATAAAGTAGACAACTCAGATTTGAGCCCACAGTTTAAACCAGTGCACAATAGAGCCAAACCAGACACCCCTCTTATTATTACACATTTGACTTATAGATGAAGTGCGACATACATAACCTTAAAAGTAAAAAAAAACAGATGAGAGCCTACAACCTTCCAATCTTGAGACCACAGTTGAAGCCAGTGAGCCACTGCGCTTGACAAATTAGCTATCTTATTTAACATATATGATGTGTGGCGTGCAAGACGTAAAGTTAAAGACTCAAGTTTGATCCCACAACCTTTTGTTTTTGCAACCATAACTCAAACTGTAAGCTACAGAGCTAGACCTGAGGTTTAGCTCATTTTTTGGATATTCGACTTTCACTGAACTCATCCAGTCATGTTTTCTCTCCCTCTCTCTCCCTCTCTCTCTCACTAGATCTTGTCGAATGCTGTGGTGTTTTTGTGTGGGGGTGCAGTGGGAGTGTTCCACAAGGTTCTGATGGAGAAAGCACTCAGGCAAACTTTCCAGGACACACTCCGCTGCCTTCGCATCCGAATGAAATTGGAGATTGAGAAGAGACAACAGGTACTGGGTCCCATAAATTATGTTGTCATCAACTGTTCAGAAATGTGTGCACACACAAACACACACAGACACACACACACACACAAATGAATGGGTGTTTCTCACAGTCTGCTATAGTCCATTTATTAAATACAGTTTACGTGGAACAGGAGTCACGGATTCAGTCACACATGGATTATGTTTTGAGAACCAAACTAATAGTTTTACATGGAAATCCCCACAATAACGCGGAAACTGCAAATATTATCCACCTTTTTTTGGATGTTATCTGGATGTTTTCACCCAAGGGGACTCTGGGTAGTCCAATCAATAATAAACCTTATTATTAACAGCTAATGTAATCGGGATATTCAATATCTGTTACCATCCCACAGCTCCTATACAATTATTTCTGTAATCATATTCCTGTTCAAGTATATCTGTATACAAAGACAGATAAAAGGAGTCTGTAATGTAGCCCCTGATATGCATATGCATATATGCACACTGTTCAAGGAGTGTGAAAGATATGATCTTCTCCACTACTATATATACTGCCCTCCAACACTGTGTTTAAGAGACTTATGTTTTAGAGAGAGAGCTAGAGAGAATCAGCCAGAGTTTTCAAAGACTTCTTTATAGAGCAATGGCCATGCACTGTGTTTGCTATTTAACAAAAGATGGTACTCCAGTGCCAGCAGCTACAAAGCCTTTTCCAAGAAAAAGTTCAGCTCTGTCGAGTTCAGCTCTGTCTCCAGATGCTGATGATCTGCAGTCAACATTTCCAGAAACATCTCTCCTTTTGAATTACAGCAGTTATTTGCCACAGAGCTGTAGATGTATAGTGATACTTTAATGACATTGTGTTGGTCCCCCCTTTGTAGCTATAACAGCTTCCACTCTTCTTGGAAGGCATTTTGGAGTTTCTGTGGGAATTTGTGTTCACTCATTCTGTAGAGCATTTATGAGGTCAGACACTGATGTTGGACAAGAAAGTCTGGATCACATTCTCCGTTCCAGTTCATCCCAAAGGTGCTGGATGGGGTTGAGCTCAGGGCTCTGTGTGACCAGTCTGATTCCTCCACACTGAACTCATCCAGTCATGTTTTTGTGTACTAGGGTACAGTCATGCTGGAATTGAAACGATTCTTCCCCAAACTGGGTCCACAAAGTCCATAATGTCTTGATATAGTAAACATTAAGGTTGTCCTTCACTAGAAGTAAGGGGTGTAGCTCAAACCCCGAATAACAGGTGTGTCCAAATACATTTGCTCATACAGTATAGCTAATTTACTAGTTAATGTTAGACTGTGCAGCAATTACCTTAAAATTACCTGCATATCTCTGAGCCCACTTCAGACTTCTATTTCAATCTAATTAACTATTACAACTGTATGAAAACAAATAAAACTTACAATCTACAGTGACAATGTGCTGTAAAATGTAATTTGTCTCCACATACTTCTTTCCATGATTCTTGGTGAATTTGTATAACCTTGTTCCAGTTCATCCCTAAGGTGCTGGATAGGGTTGAGGTCAGGACTCTGTACGGTCAATGTCTTTATGGAGCTGTATGGAATTCCATATTTAAGAGCTGTGTCCAGATACTTTTGTCCATATAGTTCCAAGTTTTACTAGAAACCCCTTGGATTTTGACTTCCTGTCTTTTCTGACCAGCCTGTGTTCTCCAGGGTTTGTTTAGCTTTGTGTGACGATGATGATTGTGTGTGTGTTTATGTGTGCATCAGGAAAACTTGTTACAGTCGGTGCTGCCGGTGTATATATCTATGGAGATGAAGTTGGCCATAATGGAGCGCTGTAAATGCCAAGATAAGGAGGCACAGCAGCGACTGGTCAAAGACAATAATTTCCACAGCCTATACGTCAAGAGGCACGAGAATGTCAGGTAAACATGTCTTCATACACAAAATATACACACACATGCGAACCCATGTACAAAACTTTAGATTTATCTGGATGCATGTTCTTTACTGCCAGAAATTCGTATTGTTTAAGGAAATTTAAGTGTGTGTATGTATATGTGTGTGTATGTATATGTGTGTGTGTGGAGGCTGACACTAGAGTTTTATTTCCTGATCCCATCTTCATTTTGTCTGACTGGCCCCATGACCCTCATTAGTAGACTATGATTAAATTATTTCCCATTCTAAACCACTGACTCCAGGGAGCGTTTGGTTATTAGCTCTTTTCTGTCCAATGTTTATGATTTCTGGTTCCTGGGTACGTTTTTATATTTAGAATCAGAGCTCACTTTGAGCATGGCACATAAACTCACACAGTCATACATGAACATATACTGAGGTATCAGAGGCAGAGAGTTTTTATTTTACAGACAGAGGTGCCAGCAGATCCCAGGAGACTAACTGAACCGAAACCCTCACCTTTACATCCTCTTTTTGACTTTTTCTTTTTGAATTTGGCAAGCTCAAGTTTGGGAGGTGCAGATCTAGAGAGGATGTTTTCAAAGCTCTTTATTCCACAAGAAATATATTTATTGAAAGTCTTTATTTATAATTGATTTTATTTATAATGGATTTGAATTCATTCATTCACAACATTCATTAATAAACAGATCATAGTACACCATTATCAATAAACAGATTGACTTGATTTTATAATGGACTAGAATTATGCGTTATTTATTCATCCCTGTATCTGAACTCATTGTTGAGTATAAGATGCTGAGTTGGGCCGACACAGCCTGATAAACACAAAAGGATATATAGTCTTGTTTGACACACCCATACCAGAGATTTTCATACTGTTTGTAGGTCTTAGTCAAACGTGTCAAACAAGAAACCGTGACCGGATTAACAGTAATTCTAATGTTACTCATACAAAACATACATTCAAATAATCAATGAGGATGATAATAATAGCAGCTTTTCTTAAGAATATATAGATCCCTCTGTAGTGATTTGTATAAATATACTGAAATTGCTTTTAAATGTTAAGGCAGGGTTATCCTGGCCACTAGCCCCCATCCACGAGTGCCTATACACCAGTTCTTTTGATGCGGCAGAAAGACGAATCAAGACAGCAAATTCTCAGTCCACAGGGGAAAAAATATTGCTCCCTTATATATGTATATAATATGTGGCCCAACTTTTACATTTGGTAAATCACTGTTCCCTGAGCATACCTGTTTTTTAATGGCTTGTGTTTGTGTGTGTTGGTGCTATTTCCAGATGGTTTAGTACATTTAATTCAAAGGTTTTGGTCTGTGTTTGTGTGGGGGTACATACTTATCTATGTGCACTTGCTGGAACTCTCTTACAAGGTGAGAGAATCCAAAAGCCTGAAGCGAGTGCAGGCCTAAAAGCTTTTGCACAAACACCATCTTTATGAAGCTTATATTTCTGCCTTCTCTAAGTCAAACACTTCTTTCCACAAACCATGAAATGAGACATATTTTATGCCTCTTTATTTTTTACTACTTTCTCCCCATAAAATCATTCAAAGCAGCTTTCGTTGTCTTACTCACTGCCACTCTCGCCTGACCTGACTGCAGGATATACTGAGAAAATAGACCCTCTCCAGTATAGCCTGTTGAACACTTTCTTTTACTGCTGTACATATGTCAGCTGTCTGTTATGGAAACCATGGTTTGTTACTACAACATTACTGATGTCTTTTTGTTTTAGTGGTGTTTCCGATTCTGCCTTCAGAAAGTGCAAAAGGTTGACTTTTGTCTTTACTCCACTCATTTCTATAGGAACGTGCCATCACTTGTTACTCTGAGATATGGAAAACTAGGCTTATTAATATAAGTTATGAAAATATAATGCTAATATAAGGCTAATATAATGTACTTAGTGTAGTTTAATTTGGTTAGTTGATTTGTTTCACCTGTGGCACATAAAAAAGCTACAAAATGTGCATAGCTGAATAGTAAGTGATACTTTAAGACATTTAAATGATACATTAGACCTGTTACAATGGATAGATTAGAACTGTTACAGTTACTCCATTCAATTCTGTTGCCACATTTAAAATATGCACTAGTAAATACCACATTGTTTACCACAAATCCATTATTTCATAAACTGCAGATTTTTATTTTTGTTAAGCTTTGAAAAGTTAGAGTGAACAATTATATAAAAAAAAGTCAAATAAAACAAGTTTCCTTCACTTAATAGCTTGTTACATATCTAACACTTGTCTGGTTAACCCTAATAATATTTACATGAGGTGGCTTTTATAAGTCATTAAAGATGAATAAAAAATTATATTTTCTGGCTCAAAAGGTGAAAATACTGTAAATGTATTTGCTAGCAAATAATATTGTGTTTTTTATTGTATAAAGTGAATAAGCCACAATTGTAGAAAATTTGTGTGTGCAAAAGGTTTTGACAGGTTGTGCATGTCCTCAGTGAATTGGCCTTGTGATAAGGTTGCAGTTTGAATGGTCAACATGGTATATGCAGGTCAGCCCTGCTGTCTGAACATTGTCTAAAGGAGAGAGCTATTACTACTTAAGCTTTTGGCTCACTAGAATGAACATCCAGATCAGATACAGAGATGAGTCCAACAGTCTTTCTTCTCGTCTGGACAGCGGTGGTGGCATGGAACCAAGTTCTATTAAAAAGGTATTAAAATCTTTGTTTGGCCATGTCATTTCTTTTTTTTTGGATGCTTTACTGAACATGGCCAAGGTCATGTTGAACTGCAAGTAACACAGGTCATTCAAAAGTCGTGTAATTTATCTGAAGAAGATATAAATACATGAATTGTTATGTCTCACTATGTGTTTCTCTACTTTCACTCTAGTAAAGCATTTGTGTACTTTGTACATCACTGATGATATAATACTATACTTTTCTAGACTTAACATCTTTTCCTCCAAGTATTAAACTCGTAGAGAATTTTCACCTGGTATATGTCAGTATTTGTCTAACTTTTGTTTTTTTCATTGCCTAAGATGGAGTGTATTCTGTTATTAAATGAAAAGTCATCGTCGGTCTCCCGCACACTTTTTTTTTGAGAATGCAGTGCTGCTTTTAAACAATCTGATGTTTTAAATCTGCTTTTGGAAATTCAGTCATTCTTCCCAACATCTATTTGAAGAGTTGAAAAGGAGTTTACAATTGAATCACATAATTTTGTAATTCGCACGTCAGCTTCTGATTTATGCCCAGCAGACGATCGCAGCTGATCTGAGAATGTAGTCGTAAATTGATCTGGAAAGTTATAATGGGTTATTGAGAACGTCTGGAAGAATTTTAAGTGAAGGCTCATGCTGAAAGTTTTCAGACAGCAAAAAAGTTCCTTCAAACCAGGATCAGAGCCAAAGGCTGTCTCCAAGCTCAGTGATCACAGTGATACACCATGATACATTTCCACCGTCCGGGTGAAGGATTGCATAAATCAGGAGGGGTTTTTTTCTCTTGTGTGAGTTTTTCCCCACTGTAAGTTTTCTTTGGAGTGTCTTGGGCCTAGTTAGAAGAGCTGACTTTGGCTCAGTTTTGTTTCTACAGGAATCTGTCATCGATAATAATCAAAACCTCTTTGTGGTGCCTGGTGTACATTTTCCCGAAAACTCTACGGTACTGAGTTTAGAAATATACTCTTAGAGATAATGATGGGTAGATGAAAGTGACCATTCTGTTATATGTGCGCACACCACAGTGTGCAAATTGTTAAGTGTGGAATTCTTTCTCTGTATTTAACCCATTCACCAAGCGAAGCAGCAGGCAGTCTGGAACACAGTGTCCGTGGAGCAGTGTTTGGTACCTCAGTGGTGTTTAGCAGTCTGTATATATATATGTATATATAATGTGTGTGTGTGTGTGTGTGTGTATATGTAATTAAATACAAGTACTTCAAGTCTTTAAGTGTCTAACTTCATGTCTTCATTTTCCTTTGCCTCTCTTTTTCAGTATCCTGTATGCAGACATTGTTGGGTTCACTCGTTTAGCCAGCGACTGTTCTCCTAAAGAGCTGGTGATCATGCTGAATGAGCTCTTTGGAAAGTTTGACCAGATTGCAAAAGTAAGTGATGTTTTTCTTGCACTCTGAAAAGTTTGTTGATATATTTCTAATATCTGTGTTTTTTCTCTGTGTTCTTATAGGAGAATGAATGTATGAGAATAAAGATCCTGGGGGATTGTTATTATTGTGTGTCTGGCCTCCCCGTTTCTTTACCTAGACATGCCAAAAACTGTGTCAAAATGGGTCTAGACATGTGTGAAGCTATTAAGTAAGTACACACACACACGCACACACACACGTACACACTAATACATTAATCAGCCTTAAGATTAAAACGACCTACCTAATATTGTGTAAGCCTCCCTTGTGATCTAAAACAGCTCTGACCCATCAAGTTGTGGACTCTACAAGACCTCTAAAGATGTTATCGTCAGTTCCCTTAAGTCCTGTGGTGGAGTGTCCATGGATTGTTCAACTAGTTCATCTGGCACGTCCCACAGACGCTCAATCAGATTGAGATCTGGGAAGATTGCAGACCATCTTAAACTTCGTCATCTCAAATCATTCCATTTTTTTGTGTTAGTGCAGTACCGGGTCGCACAGAAAGACAGAATAAAAATATTATTGATTGTCTGAGTCTGAAAGATCTTTTATTTTGGAAAAAAATGCTCATCTTGGAAACATGATATGGTACATCAAAAATTAAGCCTTTAGAATTTTCACACAGTTTGTTTTTAGTTTTTTGTACTGGTCTGTAAAAATATTGTTTTACATGTAACTGGTCCATGGCACAAAAAGGCTTGGGGGCTGCTGTCCTGCAGAACCCTGTTGCTGGTTAACTGGCAGTCCTTGGACCACTTTTGGTGTGCACTAACCACACTGCATAATGAGAACAACCTGCTTTTTAGAGATCAGAGCCATCGAAGATTGTGGCTGATTGGTGTATGCTCAGACAAATGTTGACATGTGTACAATGTAAAAAAAAAAATATTAGTGAGCTAAACAATTATGACAGATTTCTCATGACTCTGTCCATTGTGCAGGCTTGTTCGGGAGGCTACAGGCGTGGATATTAATATGCGAGTCGGCGTGCACTCTGGGAATGTGCTCTGTGGTGTTATTGGCCTACGCAAGTGGCAGTTTGACGTCTGGTCACATGATGTCACCTTAGCCAATCACATGGAGTCAGGAGGGTTGCCAGGGTATGTCCAAAAACCACCTGTTAAAATACATTCATAAATGCAAAGGGTACAAAATATCAGTGATACCTCCTGTTTCTTTGAAACTGACTGAATCCGAGTGAAAGCTAGTACAAGTGAATTTGGAAACACCAGAGGCAGTCTTGCCTGCACAAGGAACTAGAAATGGATAACACTTTATAATAACTACACCCTATGAATCATTAGTTAAGCATTGGTAAATAGTTAATTAATCATTTGTTAAGCA
>JBBPDE010223333.1:0-13287 GCA_037974605.1 Nannopetersius ansorgii | reverse complement strand
ACACACACACACTCACCCATGCAGAGATACACTCACACACAAAAACACACTCACACACACACACACACACACACACACACACTCACCCACACACACACACACACACTCACCCACACAGAGACACATTCACTCATACACACAAACACACTCACACACACTCACTCAGCTCGTCACCTAGAAGGTGGGGTGTATACATACTCACACGTGCACATACACACACACACACACACACATGCACACTCACTCACTCACCCAACTCTTCACCCAAAAGGTAGAGTGCATCTACACACACACTTACACATGCACTCACACACACTCACGCACTCTCACACACACACACACACACACACACACACACAATGGACTCGCACATACTGACCCATGCAAACACACACTCACTCACACACACAAACACACTCGCACACACTGACTCAAACAAACACACGCTCACACACACACACACACACACACTCACAAACACACGCACACTCACACACATACGCGCTCACACACAAACACACACACTCACACACACCTGCAGTTAGACTTACTTTTACTGCAGCTCATTTTCTTTATGTCTTTAAACCCATTGTGTCTGTGGCAGATTTCAGCTGCGCTGCAGAAGCTGGCTGAGTTCAGGAGTGTGTCTGTGCTGGAGTTCAGGTGTGTTTTGTTTTCCTGTTGTTTTTTTTTTGTAAACAATGTATTTTAGGACAGCACATCTGTTCCTGTCTCTGATGATGTAACTCTTGCATATTCCGTACTTCTGTATTCCTATCGTTTGTTGTTCTTTTTTGCAGGCGGCAGATTGATGATTCAGGGTGAGTCAGGAGCTTCTCTGGCTTTCATTACTAGTTCAGTTGCATAAGGATTATTATTTAAATGTTTTACGATATTATCACTCTACATATGTACACTAGAGTTCAAATGTTTGGAATCTCTGTTATGTATTATAATGTGTATATTATATATAATATAAAACCATATTTAATGGCTAAACAGTTTCTGAACAGTTCTACCTGTCTATTGGGATCCAGCAATTGGTAATAAGTTTCAAACAATGAAGACATGTATGATGCATCCAAAGCTGTGAACACAGTTTAAAATGATAAAAGGTTGTATAAGATGAGGAATCTTTAAGCTTAGAATGCCTCATATTTTAAATGTAATGTCATAAATAATCATAAATGCATAAGTAAATATGAGGCAGCTGCTGGTTAGGGAGTTCCCCCCTGCAATCAGAAGGTGGTAGGTTTGAATCCCAGGACTGCCAGTGGCACCTCTGAGATTCCCATGAGTAAGGTGCCGTCCCCACACTCTGCTGCCTGGGAGCTGTGTTCCTGGCTGCCGGCTGCTAATTGGATTAAATACAGAGGGAGTATTTCACACTGTGTGCTGTGGTGTGTTCACATATGACAAATGGACACTTTACACAATTTTAGGTCTATAAATATGTTTGGTGTTCCCACATACCTATAAAATGTAAATAAGTTTTATTCTACTAAGACAAAATGAACATTTATTGACATTATCAGACCTGTGAATAGACCCTCAAAAGGAGGTCTTCGCTAATTAGGGACCATTTTGCTTTGAGCCATGTCGTGTATTTAGTTAGTTAAGAAAAATCTATTCATATATACAAAAAATGTCTAAGGAATGTGAATGTAATTTATCTTTAATCTTATTTAAGATCATTGGACATTAAGGGCATTGTTTGACACGTTTGGGCACAGTTACGGTATTTGTACACTGGAAGACAGATTTTTGCTGATGTGTGCAAATGCATGCGTGCAATTAGTCTGATTACACCTCAAGTGGGATCATAGCTACGAGCTGCCAGAGTGCCTGATTCCATACAGGATAATCCTCTGAGCTTTATCACTACAGCAGCCCTGAGACTCACCTCTTATGGCCTGCTCCACATTTTGGCACTGCTGATATCACGTGGATTGCTTTTCTGTGGTTGGATTAATGGTGGTTGGAATTTCTGTGACCTGCAAATGATGCACATGAACTGTTGTTCTGAACACAACATAGGCCTCGTTTACACTGCAGGACTTGATGCTTGATGCTGATTTTTTTTTACCTTCTGTTTGCACGTTTTTTTAATTGTGACCCATATCTGATCCGCCTGTTTACACTTGCTATAGCAAAGCGGGGTTGTTACACCATAAACAAGCCAAGATGGCGAACGCGAAATATGCTTAATGCTAGCTCTGCGATATCTGCAAAATTCGCCAAATAACACCATGATTTTGAGGCGGAGAAGAAGGAAAAGGGCGATTATTGCAGCCTGCGCTTCAGTTATTATGGCCTCGACCATTCAGAGCAACGTCTGGGTGCGTGAGAGATCTCAGCATTGGTGGGAGAATATTGTGGCGGGCTTTAGCGAGGAGCAGTGGGTCCGAAATTTTAGAATGAGCAAGCCAACTTTCCATTTGCTTTGTCGACGTTTATCTGCATTCCTCTCTTACGACACGACATTTTGCCGGGCCATCCCTTTGCAGCTGCGCCTCGGCTCTCTGGTGGCATGCAACAATTCCTAGAAAAATCTGATCTGCCTGTTTACATGACAGTCGCATGAAACCGATCTCAAAATATCCGAATGCATGCGTTTTTTTCCTGTTTACACTGTCAACACTGAGCAAAAAATCTGAATTGGGTCACATTTAACTGACAGTGTAAACGAGGCCATAATGTAGCCAGTACTTGCTGTACTTGCAGTACAGTGCTGTCTAGCAATGAATTGTCTGAAATGTCAATGTGATCAGACTTGATCAAATTGGGAATGAATGATCAAACACCAACAGTGTTTAGAGTGGAATGGGTGTAATATCAGTGCATTATATGGATGGATGGACTGATTAACACAGTTATACTCTGTCCATAGTGATGAGACTGTCCTGGTGCACTATGCAGTGACACTACTGACAAGTGGGCAGGTGGTCAGTAGTGAGACTATGGATTTCATCAACCTGCAGTCCAATATGGTTGAAGGCTCCTTCAATGACGTTGAGAAACCCACTGTTGTGTACAGCCTCACTGACCTGCGGGCCTACATCAACAACACCCTGCTTGGTACTTGTCTGTATTTGATTACACTCAGGTTTTGATGGTTTACTATTGTGCAGTGGAGTGGTCTCATACCTGTTTATTGTTTACAGCGGACACATTCCCAGAGAAACATCAGCCAACACCTACAAAGGCAACACCACCACCTGAGACAACTGTGAGTTGATTCTAACACGGTGACATATGCTGCCCACCTCACCTTATTTTAAAGCGTTGTCTGATTTCATAAGCAGCTGATTATCAGTTCATTTGTAGCAGTTTATACACTATAAGGACAAAAGTGTTGGGACTATTACACTAAATAGGACTTTAATCACATTGCATTCAAATACATAGACCTTAATATAGAGTTGTTTCCCCCTTTGCAGCTATATCAGCCTCCACTCTTCTTGGAAGGTTTTCCACAAGATTCTGGAGTTTCTGTGGGAATTTGTGGGATGAGGTTGAGGTCAGGGCTCTGTGGGAGCCAGTCAGGTTCTTCCACACCGAACTCATCCAGCCATGTCTTTATAAAGCTCGCTTTGTGCACTGTGGTACAGTCATGCTAGAATAGAAAACAGCCTTTCCCAAACTGGGATCAGCATTACATTTGCCCTTCACTAATAAGGGGGGCCAGCCCAAACCTTGAAAAACAGGCATGTCCCAATACATTTGTCCATATAATGTAGATAATAGTGCTGGTGATTTAGCAATTGTCATTTTCATATCTACCAAAGTATCCTCCTTGCAAAAAGCTAGTCTTGCCTAAATATTGTGTTGACAACTATTGTTAACAGCACAAATTGTCTCAGTGGTGGTTTGAGCACCTGAAAGCTTTGAGTGCTGGAAGGGGATTAAAATGTGTGGCATTATTCCAAAGAGATTTTTGTTATATTTTGGATTTTGTCTGTAGAGAAGTGATCAAAACTGATTTTTAAGGTGCTTACAAATTGACAAAGCCTGCTCATTAAACAAAACAGTATGAAAGGTTTGAGTGTTTGATAGCAATAATACTCTTTGTGATGTTTTTATATAATATCTGATATATTAAGGACCTCTGTCTTTGTCGTTTTAAAGGTTGAAATACTCACAATATTAAAAACGGATTTGCCTGAGAAACCCGAGGAAGGCGACTTACTGCTAGACACCATCACATCACAGGAAGATGTTGTGGGAGAGAATAGTGATATGATTTTGGAGGAGAAGACCACACCACCACCTCTTGCTGAGCAGTCCATCACTGATGCCTCGGAAGGTATAAACCCACACAGGCAGTTATAATTTTATTGAAATAAATGCAACATACTTTGGTAGACTTACTCTCCTCTGTGTGTTTAGATATGGAGGTGCAGGAGGAACTGCTGTTGAACAATTTTGTGGAAACCACACCCAGTGCTACACCTACTATAGGCTCCACCAGAGTCTCTGCTATCGCTGACCCTGAACCTGCTTCTGGGTCTGGGGCAGGGGAGGATGATGGAAAATCAGTTGGAGAGTCGGTTGAAGAGTCGGTTGAAGAGTCGGTTGAAGAGTCGGTTGAAGAGTCAGTTGAAGAGTCAGTTGAAGAGTCAGTTGAAGAGACTGATGAAGACAGAGTTGTAAGTAATCTGCCGGCAGAAGATTATGAGTCCTCCACCATCACCACCCTGACGGTGGAGGAGGATCTGACATCACCTGATGAAGCCCCTGCTCTGGTGACTACAGAGACTGTAGATACACAGATTGTTGATTCCCATCCACCTGTAAAGCCACCACCAGAAGAAACCCCATCAAACCAGGCAGAGGAGGAGCTTGTGACTTCATTCAAAACAGATGAGGAACCAGAAGCTACTCAGGTTCCTACAGAAATGGCGATTGAAGTCAATGAAGAAACAGAGGTCCCTGTAATAATTGAGGAGGACTTAGAAATAGTGGAGCAAACTGCTCCCACTACAGTAAAAGAAACAGAAATCGCAGAAGATGAAGACGATACTAACCTTTCCATAACGTTGGAGGACGAAGAAATAGTTGCTGTGAAAATGAACACGTCGTCTGTTGAGATTTCAGAGGCAGATCTTACTGAAGACGAGATCCTCCTGGTCACCTTAGAACCCCTAAGTCCTGGTCACCACACACCTCTCTCACCAGAGAAAGAGTCACCCTTCACCCTTATTACGAAAGTGGCACCAGAGGAGTCCGAGCCCACCTTGCCCTATGAAATCACCATCCCTGAGCAAGACACTCATATCACAATAAGGATCGAAGAGGGTAGTGGGGTCACTTCTGTGCAGGGGGACGACCAGGCTAACATTGCAATGCCAGCCAACCCAGGCCGTTCTCTGATGGTGTTCTTCAGTCTGCGGGTGACCAACATGATCTTCTCAGAAGACCTGTTCAATAGGAGTTCTCCAGAGTACAAGTCCTTGGAGCAGAGGTTTCTAGAGTTGGTAATAAACCTCTTGTACTCTTATTATTACTCATTTTTCTGCATTTGCTTGTTTTTCTTCCCAAACAAAAACCTAGAAGTGTCAGTCCTCAGCAAGCTATCCTAGTCCAAGTTAAATCTTCTCCTGTGTTCCTCTCCTCTGGCTCTCGACTACTGACATTGTGATTTTACAGAACTTACACTACCAGGCAAAAGTTTGGACACACCTTCTCATTTAATGATTTACTTTGTTTTTATTATCAGCTACATTGTAGATTAATATTGAAAACATCACTTATTGCTCTGATGACAGCTTTGCACACCCTTGGCATTTTTTTCTTCAGATTCATGAAGAATCGGCCTGGAATGGTGTTTAATTAACAGGAGTTTCTTCCTCAAAAGTTCATTAGTGGACTTTCTCTCCTTCTTAATGGGTTTGGGATCATCAGTTGTGAGAGTCGGGTTGGTCCACAGTTAGTGATCATGTTCCACTACGGTTCTACTGCACATTATGGCAAGAACCACTGAACTAAGTAAAAAAACAACAGTCCATCATTTCCTTATTACAGATTCTGGTTTGTTTAACTGTTTACTGCATAATTTCATGTGTTCCTTCATCATTTTCTTCGTTTTACAATGTAGAAAATAATAAAAACAAAGAAAAAAACACTGAACGAGAAGGTGTGTCCAAACTTTTGACTGGTAGTGTAGATTGAGAACGTATTTTCCATTTCCATCTTTCCATTCTAGACCATTCCTACTGGTCCATTAATCAGGAAATACTTTCAGAACCCTCAAACCATTACTTAGCAACTGTTGCTATCTGCCGTTACCACAGTCAAACCTTTAGTTATTTAGCACTTAAACCTTTACCTGAAGAGGTTTTATGGAACTCTCTTCAGGTAAATATTTTTGAAAATGTCTTACATATTTCTTCAATTAATTTTTTTTTTTATCCTTGGGAACCAAAACCAAAACAACAAATTTTTACATGACCATTCTCAAAGCTCCCTTCAACCCTTTTACCCAGACTGTTACTGTTACTGCGTCTTTAAGACTGGTGTATGTAAATGAGGTCGATTTTGATTGACCGTCCTGTATTTAGGAAGCAGTCTAGACTGAAACACTTCTTATAATTTCATTAAGTAAGTGGATAGCACTAAAAAGCTGTAAACTGCTTATGCGTAAAAGTTCACCTTGTTTTCCTCAGCTGGTGCCATACTTGCAGTCGAACCTAAGTCACTTTGAGAACCTGGAGATACTGAACTTCAGGAACGGCAGCATCGTGGTGAACAGCCGGATGCGCTTCGGCAAGCCGGTGCCTCGAGGAGTCACAACAGCCGTCTACCTGATCCTGGAGGACTTCTGCAACACGGCTTACCAGACCATGAACCTCGCCATAGACAAATATTCACTGGATGTGGAGTCAGGTAGGATCAGAAAGCCTTCAAATACAGTTTATTGGGGCAGCTGGTAGCCTAGTGGTTAGGGCATTCGCCCTGCGACCAGAAAGTCCGGGTTCGATTCCCAAGACCGCTAGGCACTGCTGAGGTACCCTGAGCACCGTCCCCACACACTGCTCCCCGGGCACCGTGTTCGTAGCTGCCCCCTGCTTCACTTGGTGAATGGGTTAAATGCAGAGGTTGAATTTCGTGCAGTTCACACTGTGTGCTGTGGTGTGTTCACGTATGACAGAATGGTCACTTTTACTTTTTCACTAGAATTATACCTGCTCACAAATGTAGTTTAGCTCATGCACTATGAGTCTTTATAATATGAATGCTTCAATCCCACAGCAATAACATAGAAACTTAATAACATACAAACAGGACCTTTAAAAATGATCAAATTTGTTTTCCAAGAAGTTTTCCAAAAGCTTTATTATGGATATTTGGGGATTTGTACAGTAAAACAGAGACATTTGGAATGGATTTTCTCATTTTCTGGCTGTGTGGTGTCCAAGTAGTTGGTTAAATTCTAAAAATGATATTTTTTTCATGTTGGCTGAGGCTTCTTTAGGACTTTAAATATCAGAAAAAGTAAAGCAGAAAGAGGTTCTAATGGATAAAGTGATTTGGTTTGGGAATGAACTTTTTCTCTCTGTCACACCTATGCGCATAAGGGGAAATCCACTTTATTTCTGAAATCCCCCCCATATTGGAGTATTTAAAGTGTAAACAGAGAGGTTCAGAGCAGGTTCGGTCTGAGACTCCGTTCTGGAGAAACCCAGTCAAAACCTTCACAGTGGCGGTCAGTGGAACTAGACGTCTGTCTCTAAAAGTTTCCTCACAGAAAGTTAAAAGTTAAATCTGGAGGCGTTGCTGCACCTCAGCAAACTTTAGTTAACCCACTAGCGACACCTTAGCAAACATCTAATAACAACCACAGGCACCATAGCAACCTCACAATCACACTTCGCATTTTCTCATAGAAATGCAGTCTAGTTATTCTTCTTCTTTTTCTTTATATAGCCACAAAACTTTTCCTGAGCTTGTGTGTGATTTCGGAAACATTCCAACAGCAAAACACTTGTTAATTTCTAGTTAGGTACACATGTGTAAAAGCTTTGTTCTAAATAGAGATTAATCCCTGGGTTTATTGATCTGTTTGTCTTCACACATACTAGGGCTGCAGGATATTAGGAAAACATACGATATGCGATAATGTTGTTGAGTGTTGCGATGGCGATATCACATGCGATAATTTAACATCTTAAATAAATGTAAACATAATTTAAATTATAGTAAGTTCTTTGCCAGAAAAAAACAGCAAAAGGAACCATCTATAACAGCAGCAACTGCCCAGTGATTTTTTTGCCCTCTTCTCTGTGGCTCTGGGTGAAGAGTTTTGGAAAAACACCATTTATTGCAGTTCAGTCAGTCTTTCGCGATATGGATATTGCGCATGTTGATATTGCAATGACGATAAATTTGCGATATATTGTGGAGCCCTAACGCATATTCAATCCCACTGTGGGTGACATGTGGGTTTTTCAAGCTGTTAACTGAATGACTCTCAGAAATGATTGACATGCCAGCACATCATAAACACAGCACTGAGAAACCATCATCATGTACTAAAGTACACCCTTATTTGGAGCTTCCGTATGTTTGGGTCAGCACTGGAGGCTTCAGTATACCAATTTAAGGACAAAAATGCTTTAGTTTGAGAGCAAGAACCATTTTTGTCTGTCTCAGCCACGCACAGGCCCCCCCAAAGGGGAACTCCACATAATATGCAAAATCCCCCCCATTATGAAGTATTTAAGGTATAAACAGGGGTGTTCAGAGCATGTGTGGTGTGAGATGCTCTGTTCTGGAGACCTTTGAGAGTCAGAATTGTTCACAGTTGGGTTCAAAGAAAAACATCGTCTCTAAAAGTTCCCTCGCAGAAAGTTAAAAAATTTAAGTTGGAGGGATAAGAATGTAACAGCTGCACCTCAGCAACCTTTAGTAACCATCTAGCAACATCCCCCAGTTACCATAGCAACTGTGCAATCACACTTTGCATTTTCTTGTAGAAATGAATTCTAGTTATTATTCATTTTACAGCTGGAATTTGGTGCCTCTTCTCCTCCTACAGTTTTTGAAATACTGACACGGTTCCAATGTCAAAATGTCCATTAATATCCGATGTCTTGCGTGTATTTAGATTTTTAATCAGAGGCAGAGTATTGATTATTTAACGAAAGATGTTTGTCAGAGAGAGAGTGGATGGTCAAAATATGTGTTGAAGAGAGAGTCTGTGATGTCACGGCTAAGGCGGTTGGAATAGGACAAAATGTGTAGAAACACAAACGTGGAGCAAAACACATGGCAGACTCATAAACATACTTCAAAACACAAAAGCTAAGGTCAGGCATAAAAAAGACATGTGTCACTGTTGATTGTGGTTTAATTAAAATAATGTAGCTACGCGTTCAGCTGTCCTGAACGATAAACGGTTCGATAAGTGGCTGCAGGTTAGCGCGTCCATTGGTGGTGATGTGGTACAGCTGAATGAAACGACTCAGAAGAGTCAAACATTTTTGTTTGGGCCTCCAAACACTGGTTTTATAGCAACCATGCAATCTACTTTATTATTACTTTTTTGGAGCGATAACAAGCTACTTGTTTTCTGAGTTTCCATAGTGAAGGAGGAGTGATTGCTACAAATGTATGGTGTTGGTGTGCAGAGCATTGGTCCCAGCCCTCCTACTGATCCAGTTCAGCATCATCTACTTAAAAATGTTAGAATGCATCAACACTAAATAAACACTGATAGCAGCACAGTTTGATATGGTACCAATTCAGTTCTAGTTCTCGATACCCTTCACTTCCACTGCCAGCCAGACACAGACACAATAATCACAGACAATAATATTTTCTCAACAGTGTATACTTGTCTTTATTTCAGTGAATTTGTCTCCATCTTTATGAGGTTTGGACTGTTTATATTGCATGTAACTTTGCCACTATTATGGTTATATTATACTCTATCTGGCGTTTTGCAGTAGTGCTTTAGTATATAGGCTCCTGTAACTGGCATAGAATAAAACACCGACAGGCTCCTGCAAAACCTGGCTTATTATGTGGCCGGCATGAAGCGTGGGCGCATCATTTAGATAAGATATTTTATTGACTGTTGAAAAAATCAAAACTGAATGTTAAAAGTTCAGCACTCTGAGGCTGCATGGGGTGGAAGAGTCTTCTGCTGGTATATACCTAAATGAGAAACATCCAGTGACACGTTTTCACTGTTTTCTACCATTATATCCTAATGATATTGAGCCTATGAGGATTGTGTGTGATTATGACATGTCTTGGTGGATGCACAAAAGCTATGGGCCACAACTCTGCCAGTACTGCCAATACTGCTCAACTAAACAAGCCTTAAATATATATTTTTTCTGGTGTCTAATACTTGCATGGTACTTTATATACTTTTGATTAAACAAAATTACATTACTGGTCAAAAGTTTTAGAATATCCCTGGGTTTCAAGCTTTTTTTTATTGAAATTCAGACTGTTCAAGTGCAATGAATATCTTGAAATGGTACAAAGTGAACTGTGAGAAGTTTAAAATAGTACAGTTACCCAGAATTTCTGCAACATAGTTGAATTTCAATACAAAAAAACTGAAAAATGGGGGTGTTGTAAAACTTTTGACTGGTAGTGTACATCAGGACCCTTAAAGAGCATCTAAATATGAGAATCATTCGGATTATTATTAGATCTACGTGATAATCACCAGGAACAAAATGCATTTGAACACAAAATAGCTGTGAACTATACAGCTACATTAAACAAAACCAGGACTTATTTTCTCAAAGCAGTAGTAAAGAGGATGAAGGTAGTCCTGAGGTGAGTTATGAAAACAAACCCTTTTGTGTTGGGTCTGTATTTGGACTCCAGTGTGAAGTGTAAGTCATACTGTGTCCTTAATTGACAAGTTTGCTCCACCTTAATGAAGAGCTGGATGCAGATTATGTGGGTTTTGGAGGGTTTGCTGACACTTACAGTGCGAAAAATACTGACTTTGTAAGTTTGCTTACAAACAAATGACCAGTCTCTAATTCATGACATAGTTTCATTTTTATGGAGAAAGACAGAATATCAACCACAAATAAAGAAAAACATGTTTATACATTGATATGCATGTCATTGAGTGAGGTAAGTGTTTGATTCCCTACAGCCCAGCCAGAGTTCTGGCTCCCTCAGGCTGTGTGTCCATGTTGCGCACAGATTACAATCAATCAATTACAGAAACTCCTGATCTGAACTCATTATGTGTATAAAGCACAGAATCAGTTTCTGCCTCTCCTCCACCAAAGAGCTGCCAAAGGATGCCAGGGACAATATTGTAGACCTAAACAAGGCTGGAATGGGTTATTCAAATAAAACAAATCTCTTTGTTCACTCTTAAACAAAATGATTTTTGTTAATTTTGATGAACTTTTAGTAGTGTTTTACCATACAATAAATTGAAGACCCACCTCTTCAAGGAGCACCTCGGCGACTAACTATGTCTTTTATTCTATTGCTTACTAAAAAATAAAAACAAATGAAAAAAACCTCTTCTCCTGACTTCTCTATGGTTTATGTTGTTCTGGTATTGTTTGACAGGTGTTGGCTAGTTATTATTTGACAGATGTTGTATAGATGCACCGAATGTGCAGTATCTCGGTTAAATAGTTGACGTGGATTTGAGCTGTTTAAGAAACAGTTGTGGACTTGAGCACTGATGTACGTCGCTCTGCATAAGAGCATCAGCCAAATGCCGTAAATGTAAATGCAGTGATCTCAGAGCTTTGCTTCTAGTGTTTGTTAACAATGTTAGCTCTGCAGCTCCAATGCTAAATGAAATAAGCAGTAAGTCTTGGCTGATTTGGGGTAAGTGTTGAATTATGTTAGCTGTATTTGCCTCCTATGTTTTTCTTATTTGTCGTGCTAAATGGTTTCAGATCCTCGTAAAAGTGTAATAGAAGAACATGCAGCTTTTGACTGATCATTAAAGAAATGCTACATCCATATTAAAAGCAAGATTGCACAGTAAATGTAGACTTTTTGTGCCAAAAACTCCCAGTTAACACTTTCAGTAACTGGGGATCAGTCTTTCACATGACTGGTGAAATCTTGACCCGCTCTTCTTTGTGGAATTGCTTTATTTCACGTTAAAGGACTTTTGAGAACTGCTGCAGCATCTCAATGAGGTTAAAGTCGGGGCTGTGACTGGACCAGTCCACAACTTTCATTTTGTTTCTTTTGAGCCATTAAGTGGTGGATTTGCTCTTGTGCATCGAATTGCTGTCTTGCTGTTTAACCCAGCTGTTCTTGAGCCTTTGATCACCTACTGGCTTGAACATTGTCCTGCAAGTTCTTCTGCTTGAGAGTGGATTTTGTGGTCCAGATGATTAAGTCAGCCTTGCCCTGAAGTAGCAAAACATCCCAAAACCATCAAATCACCACTGCCATGCCTGACTCTTCTTATTTTAAGCGCTGCATTCGCTTTAGGCCAGATGTAACAGAGTCACAATGTTCCCTGGTTTGGTTCGTTGAAGTCCTAGAGTCTCAGAAATTGACCTTTCTGGACTAATATATTTCCATTGGTTTCTTTCTCATCTCCAGAATTGCTTTAGATTGCATGCCTGCTGCTGGTTCAGGCCTTTTATCTTTCACATTGATGAAACAGTTGAATTTCAGGCATGTTTACACTCTGGGTTTACTACTGGGAGAGTGAGTCTAACTGTTATCAATGACATTTGGTTAATTGGCTTTTACTATGCAAGACAGCTTTTTTTCCTTTCAAACAATGAAATGATGGTGTTAACATTGTGTTTTGTGTTTCCTTGCTTTACATTAAATTTTGGTTGATCAGAAACAATAAAAGGTC
Source organism: Nannopetersius ansorgii (assembly GCA_037974605.1). Lineage (NCBI taxonomy): Eukaryota > Metazoa > Chordata > Actinopteri > Characiformes > Alestidae > Nannopetersius > Nannopetersius ansorgii. Next base: position 461 of record JBBPDE010223333.1, on the reverse strand, counting down.
AAATTTCAAAAAGTCAGACAGGGGAAAATACTTTATCATCGCACTATTGTGTCTAAACTAAGTCTTAAACATGTCTGCCCCATGCCCTTCGGTCCTGTATGCAGTTTGCGGTCATATGTGCGACCTTAGTGTTAGTTTCAGACGCAGTGCGAGTACGTGCATCTAATCTCTCCTTCTTTTTTTTTTTAGGAAGCAAATAATTCAAATTCAAATGTTCATTACCAGTCAAAAGTTTGGACACACCTCATTCAGTGTTTTTTCTTTCTTTATATTATTTTCTAGATTGTAGATTAACATTGAAAACAATTGAAATGATGAAGGAACACATGGAATTATGCAGTAAACAGAAACAGAGTTAAACCAGAATCTGTTCTGTAATAAGGAAATGATGGACTGTTGTTTTTTTACTGAGTTCAGTGGTTCTTGCCATAATGTGCAGTAGAACCGTAGTGGAACAGGAT
>JBBPDE010223300.1:0-13291 GCA_037974605.1 Nannopetersius ansorgii | reverse complement strand
TCTACTGAACACAGTTAAGCTATATTTAATGTAATTTACTAGGGCTGTAACGGTACATGTATTCGTACCAAACCGTCTCGGTACATGGGTCACGGTTCGGTACACGATGTCTTTCGGAGAATACACGGTACGGCAGAGAAGACGTGATTGAAGTAATACGGAATCACAGAGAGACCAAAAAGCGCAAGTAAATCATAAACCTGGCGTAACACTTACACATACATGAAAATATAAGTAAGAGTGTGTGTTTACTGGTTAATACGCTGCTGTTTATTTAAAATAAACAAAAACAAACCAAGTCTCATTCTTTAGACTTTTTTGTTGCTTAACTTTGCTGTATCGTGAACCGTACTGAACTGTGACCCCAAAACCGAGGTACGTAGTGAACCGTGACATCTGTGTACCGTTACACTCCTGTAACTTACTCATGTAACTTATTTATCTTGGTCATGTAATCGTGTAAATCCACCTCAAATAAGTTGCAGCTTCTCAAATGTACCACCCTAGAGACAAGGCTGCAAGAAGATATGGATGTAGAGATGGTTAATATGGTGTCCTTTAGTTGGAGCTCATCCTTGAATCACTGACACTGATTGGTTGTGACAGCCAACATATTCTTTAAAAAATATATACTTTCCGTCGTAATTTTTTCGTCGATGAGCAATGATGTGGTGGCCCCCAGCAATGTGGAGGTTCTATCCAGCTTATTCCACCTATAGCTGGCATCGGTCCTGATTATCAGAAAAGCACAGATTCCCTTTGAGATATCTAAAACTAGAGAATAATGCTGATCCTCAAATAACACAGACAGAGCGAGGGAGGGGATCGGCTCTCCAGTGACACAGATAAATGAAAACTGGGTCATTTTGGGTCTCATTTGTCTTATCAGAATTATGAACTGTCAATGAACTGTCAGCTTCTCGTTCATTACTGTCGAGCTCCCTGTGTCCATTTGCAAATGATGTCTGGCCAAATCTAAACCTAAAGTGATCAAGATTCCTGAGGAAATTAATATTACCTAAAGCATCATCTATTAGTCATTCACTTGGTCTGAGTCATGTGGACAAAGCCATCAGGATCAAGGACAGAAGAAGATCAGCTCTCGTGGCTCCACACAGCACACAGCAACATGACCAGAGTTAAAAAATATTTAAACATTTCAAACAATATTCATTCATTCTTTCCAGCAGAAGTAAAAAGGAATGAATTCAATTACAAAAACAGAATATTACAGTACAGCTCCATGTATATTTTGATTGGTTGTAATGGGGTTTCATCCGAGTCTATCCTGCATAATTGTGGCGGGGGGACTGCCTTCACAACACTGTTAAGAACCCCCCACAAACTGCTATTTTTGTCTCTATTGGGGGGGCACAGGTCTTGATCGGGGAGTACAGTACCCCCCAGTACCCCCTATAATGCATTTCATATCTATTAAAGTATGTTGGTGAAGTGCACATTCTATTTCTAACATATTTTCAAAATTTAATTGCATTCTGTTCTGTGCTTCAACTGTTGTACTGCTTTTCAGTTGCTCACACCTTTGGCAGTAGTCCTTTATTTCAGACCAAAATGATCCAAAAGGAGAAGAACAGAGTTTAACAAAGTTCGGTTCCTGTGATGATAGGTGCTGGACATTGTGGGAAGTTCCACCAGAGTTCTATACATAACTCAGTACTCAGTACAGAGATGTTGGGCCCTTTTAAAGAATTATACAAGTTTTTAGAAAGAAATACAGAGAAACAGAGGAGTACAGTAAAAGTGAACATGTGGGTAACGAGACATTACACACACACACACACGTGTATACACACATTTTTTAGTCTATTTAATATTATGACCTGCCTAAAATGCTGTTGGTCCAGCTTGTGTCACCAAAACAGCTCCAACCTCTGACAGTGTCCTCTGGTATCTGGCACTGAGGTAAGTGCTATAATTTGGAAGGTGCTGTTGTTCCAGCAAATCCCACAGATGCTCGATTGAATTGAGATCTGAGAAAATCTGAGCCCAGGGCAACACCTTGAACTCTTGTCATGTTCCTCAGCCCATTCCCAAATGATCTGTGCCATGTGTTAAGGCGCATTATCCTGCTAAAAGAGGCCACTGCCATCAGGGACTGCCACTGGCATATATAAGATGTAGCTATCTGGGTTTTTTTTCAACTTTTGTAATGCCTGGCATGAACAGACCTCACTCTACATCACTCAGCACCCAAGCAAGCCTGTTCTTACCCTTTTCCAGTCAAATCCTATGTGTATAGATAAGCATTACATTGCACAGTATCATCCCTCATTCTGCCGCTCTTCAGTCCTGCTCCCAGTCTTCCTCAGACTTTCAGGCCATGAGTGTTGGTTTGGTCCTCCCCCAAGGAAGAATTATCATATTTGTGGGCAGTTTCATTTTACGCTGAAATGAATTTGAATAAGATGCTTTAATTAAAAGAATTATAAAATGTGTAGGACCGTGACTGATTAGCAAGAGAAAAATTAAGAATAAAAGAGAGAAGAAAAAAAATCTATCTGGCCTTCAAGACCAACTAAGTACTTTGAAGTTCTAAATAAAAACGTGAGGAGTAAAACTTTAGCTTTTTTTCCTCTTGGATCCGTGACTGTGTAAGAGTACAAAAATATAATTTCAAACATACAATAAAGTACAAATCTGAGAAAAACAAAATACTAGAATAAAATCCAAAACCATAATTATAATATGTATTGGGGGGCCTGTTGTTAAGAGGGGACTTGCCCCCCCCACTCCAAAACTGTTTCCATGACTAAGGCCTTGATAAAAACAATACTTACCCCACCTGCGCAATTTGGCTGATTTCCAGTGCATGCAGTAGACGTTAATCAACTGTGATTTGACTGTGTATGTGTGTTTTTTTTAAATAGGCCAGGAATAAATAGGACATATCCGTAAAAGGATTATCGTCTCTCTTTCATCTCTCACCGTTGAGAAGCTTCAGATATTTTCTTTACGTACTCGATGAGGAGCAAGTTGTGGCAAAACGAGGGGACAAAGTGTTTCAGAGAGAGGCTACAATGCATGAACTGTATCTATAAGATGCACACTTTGCTTGTATTAAAGAATCTTTCCAAAACGATGCCTTATCCACTTAAGAGTGCACTATTTTGGGAGGCTGTTGTTTTGCAATGGCATCTGAGGACGTATTGGAAAATATCTAGGGCACTCTTACAATCTCTTTCCCAATGTTCTGGGACACATGGAATACCATTTCTGATCCCTATAATTGTATTCTTTCCCCCCTGTTTTTCACATGACCACTGTATATTTCTGTTATGGCAGAAATATCCATTTGGTTACAAAAGTGCCTTTTATTCCATTTTTTAACATCAAAGAAAGTGTTCTTGCTCTTTAACTCTTGTTTTATGTCCAAATAAATGTTTTTGAGATGTTCTGGGACAAAGCTCGCTTGTCAAAGTTGAAATCTGTGCCCATAAAATGCAACTAGATGAAGACGTTTCTGTAAATGTATATATTCTGCTCTCATTAAACTTCAGGTTTCCATTGACAGATCTTTGACACAAAAGCATTCAAACATCCCAGCAATATTCTTTACCTTTTTTATTATAACTCAAAGCATCATTGGGTGGTGTGCCTGATTCTCTAGTGTAGAGAACAAGGAATAGGCATCATTCCCGTTCTCTACAATAGTATTCTAAATACTGCTATTCCATTATAGAGAATAATCAGGGGTCCATTTTCAACACAGTTTAAAATAAATGGGCTTTTTTGCCAGAGAAGGATAATGTAGGCAGCTTTTCCCTGCCCCAGGGCCTGAGCCCCTCACTCCAGCGCTATCTCCAGGACCACACACAGCCCTGGATGAGGAGTTCAGGCCCTGTGGTCAAGTCATGAGCCTCCCCCCAGTGCTATCTCCAGGTCTACACGAACGCAGGACTTTGGTAAAACCCAAGGGTCTGATCATCCGCCCCTTACATCCCTTTTATGGTAGAGTTGTCAGACCCGGCGGCGATTAGAGCTCTAAAGGCCTCATGTAACAAGATTCAAAGTGATCATTTCACACTTCCCTTGCTTTCATTTGATGCCTGGACATTTGTCTCTTTTATTGAAATTGTTCTGACTTTTAGCTAAGTGACTGACAGAATCCATTTGGTCCAAGCCCTGTTGAGCTTTGAATAAATACAAGCTAAGATGATGCATGCAGCGACTGACTGAATGGGGTTGACTGGATGGCTGTAGAGAGCCTTTTTCATCAGAGCACATTACTGAGATAAAAAAAATTCGTTATGAATTATGCACAATTAGATATTAAAATGATTATGCCATTCTCTGCCTCAATTGAGTTTAGTACTCTCTGCTACTTCGAAACAGTATGTGGTGAGGCGCACCACACTAGATGAGGAGAGAGAAGGAGTTCATTACTGCATTCCAAAACCTAGGCTGCGTTCCAGGTGGGCTGCACTTCCAGACTGCTCTTTCGTTGAAGGCTGTTTCTATCAAAAGTGTCCTTCAAATACAGCCGAGAAACAGTCTTTAACTTTTTGTGGATGCTTTTAGGGTCTCCTGCTACTCAAAGTTCAAGTGTCTGTAGATAAATGCAGCTACTGCATGGTTTATAAAGTGAAACGTAAAATAACTATACAGTAATCAATTTCTTTATGTTGTATACTTTTGTGATATCAGTTTAAAACTGTGTGAACTGAATGTAGGATGTGAAATGAAGGCCCTTTCAGTGTAGTTGGTAGTTGTAGGATTGCATTTGATTTAAAACAAATAAATTATTTGCCAGCCACATAACATCAAACACATGATAGTTGAACTTGCCAGCTTGCTGTCATTCATATCAGCTGTATTTTCTCTGTCAAATTTCGCAACAACTCCTTTCAAGTGAACTGACAAAGCAGCCTTGGTAGAAAGCTTCGCTCTGCACTGCATAACTTAAACAAGGATCCTTCATGGGCCAGTGCTTGACAAGGAGATGACTTGGATTCTGTCAGGATATCTCTTACACATTGTTCAAACACCACGTTGCAGCTGCCCATCTGTAAAATATATTTCCTTCTTTGTATTCAGAGACAATCTCAACATACCTGGAAACCCCTTGTCAAGTTCTGACAAGGGGTCCCTCTATCTGACCCGTGAGCCATGTAAAACAGTCACACCTGACATCCTAGTCCTCCTCCTTTCAAACATTATTATGGTTTTTTACATTATTTCTTTATTTATTATGATTAAAATAATTCAAACTGGCCTTCCCAGACTCCCTTTCATGCATTTAAACATTTTGTGAAAATACATTTTTTACAATGGCTGAAAACTTGACAATACTTGGCTATTATTTACTGAGTGATGTGCACAATTTTTGCCCAGTATTTCCAGCTAACATCACAAATGCTCCCGGCCCCCATGCCGAGCGCTTAGATAATCATTGTCTTGTTTTAAAATTATGTGCATCTCTGACGACTGCCATCACACCTACATATTTTCTGGACTAGTCCCCACAGAGGCTGCTGGCAGAGTTTCATTACTTGCACACATCTCGTAACACATTCATCTGGTGTTTTTCCAAGCCGCAGTTTATAAACACTGTTGCCTGTTGGCGTTTATCAAACACTAAAAAAAGCTGTATTTCGCTCTCACACACAAAATCTCAGAATACAGTCCTGAAAGTGGCTGGCAAGCAAACAAGACACAAACAAACCAAGAGATTAACTGACCGGACTGCACACTAACACACTGACTTAATGTTACTGCGCTAAAATTGTGTTTTTATCTTTTTTTCTCATCCAAGTTGTAAAAGCTGACCCTCACTATGAGGGGGAGGTGGGCTGCTTCCAAAATTCGTGGGACCCCATGCAACTCGTGCAGTGAGTGTAGTCATTACAGAATCACATCTTTTTAAAGGAAGCTTTTACAATGGGCAACAGCAGGATGTGGAAGATGCGGCAACATAAAATAGCATCAGCTATTAGCAGTAACTAATTAAAGGTCACTGAACACACAAACTTCACAAAGGGTTAAAGACAGCATGCCAAATAACCACTGACTGTGGACCCAGACATGCCCATGAACAGTAATTTAGGCACTGGACAAAATCACGGCCATGGAGAGAATATAGGAACTGGAAATTAGTCACTATTTGTGCAAAATAAATAGTAAAATTAAGAATTAAATAAATAGTACAAAGGCAATGAATTGGAAAACAGTAATAATAATCAGAAAACTTTATTGATCCCAGAGGAAATTGTTTGAATTATTATTATTATTATTATTATTATTATTATTAGTAGTAGTAGTAGTAGTAGTAGTAGTAGTAGTAGTAGTAGTAGTAGTAGTAGTAGCTGTTGTTGTTGTTGTTGTTGTTGTTGTTATAGAAGTAGTAGTAGTATAGTATTAATCAGTATAAATAAATATGAATGTAATAGTAGAAATATTTATCTTAATCATAATATTACTCTTTTTTTGACCTGGACCTTTAATCTTTACTGAGCCTTTCATCCTCACAGAGACACAACTGTGCAGCTATTACTCACAGAAAGCCTTACCTGTTAGCTTCTATCAACATTACAGAAACAGCCCTGACTTCCACTGTATGCAGCGCCTATAGAAAGTTATAGCACATCTTAACACATTATGTTTGATGTAAATTACCCAAAAAATTCAGCTGAGGATTCTGGACTAGGACTCAAAGATCCAAGAAAAGCCATTGACACAGAGCACACAGATATGGACTTCAGCCTTTTCTTCAGAGTTCAAATTCAAACAGGAAGTGGAATAATAATGGTTGGTAATTGCTGGTATTGAATAGGAGGAAAAAGGTATACAGAACTAATACAATTTTTGACCAGCCCTAATTTAGGGGACTGTTTTCAGAAAATAATGCACAGCCGCAGAAGTCATTTTTCTGGCCTTGTTCATTAGGCTGGATTCTGGGTCTGTTCTCAGAGTGGATCTTCATTTTGCTTTCTGTTTCAATCAGTGTTTAGAGGTGGTGCGCTGGGCAGGATGGAGGGCTTGTTCCCTGGTACATTATGCGTTTATCTGAGGAAGAACAGTACCTCCTGCCGCTCATTTCCACTTCTGCTTCTCTCCCTCAATCAATATTTCAAATCACTAAATGAATCTTTAATGGCCAGAGGCCCACGGGTACCGACGTGTTCGCTCTGAAAGACTGAGAGAGTGCCGCGTGCCTGTTTGTGTGCATGCATTCGTGAGCGAGAATTCACCTGTTTGTGTGTGTGTGTGTGTGTGTGTGTGTGTGTGTGTGTGTGTGTATGTGTGCGTGTATAAGTGCTGTGAGCTACACTCATTCATCACTGATGTAAATGCATTTTTAAAGAGGAAAAATAAAGTTCTACAGACATGCTAGTGGGTGGTACAGTGCTGGTCTCTGGAGTTAAAGAGCCCATATCCTGCCTTTTGTTTCTTTCTCTGAGACTTATTTGTGACATATGCCCATTTTCCAAGCACTTTGCACAATTAAATTAAACAAGCTGTTCTTGTTAATGCACCTTTGAGATTGATATATGTTGATCTCCAATCTGACTGTCTTCTCTATGTTATACCTCAGTTAGAAAGCTGTCTGGACTGGAACACTACTAAAAACGCTCACCTGAAGCTGGGGGATGGGACTTAACTGCTGCAGGCTCGTTGTAGATGTGTTTTTATGTTTTTGTGAGATCATGCTTTTTGCAGCTTAGTTTCGTTATAAGCACAGTATGGACAAACGAGTGAATGGTACACTTTAAAAGTCTTGACAAGCTACATAAAACTTCTACTTTAAAATTGTATAGACAGTTCTGTTTCCGTGATATGCACACACATGCATAGTTTTAACATACAACGTGTGCACTCACCAACATAAATGTCTCTATACATGTCCTATACAGACTGTGTCACTATGTGTGTGTGTCCACATCCTCTGAATTCTCATTTCTTGGGAATCTGGAGCCCAGATGTCATTGCTGTCCAGAAAAAAAAGTATTACCAAAATTATAACATTACTGAAAAAGACCAAAACATTTTTACTTCTAAGAAGTTAATGTAATGCAATTTATTTCATTTAATTTGGGATCATTTCTACTGGTCCTTTGGACAGCAGCAGAATCTACAATGAGGCCAAATACACAACAAAATGAAATGGGTGGAGAATATGGAAAAAACGAGGGGAAAAAGTCGTGTTTGGTGCAAATGTAAATATGGCTGTTGGCAAGCGATTAAAATTGGTAATAACTAGAACTGTGGTTTTTGGCCTGTGTGCTCTAAGCCCCCAGGTGGTCCATGGTGGTACTGCTAGGGGACACATTTAATGTGCATGTATTTATTTACGCTAAATATTTATATGCGCAGCCCAAGTACCAACAATAGAAGTCTTCGGTCAATCTTTGATTGAGCACATTGTCCTGTGGAAACCAGAATCTCCAGTTCTCCAGGTAGGACCTGCAGTCTCAATGTTTCCATGAATACAAGGCAGCAGATAATGACTGAAGCAATCATCCACCACTAAAAGGGCTTAGGTCGGAGGAAAATGCCATAATTTTGGCAAAGAAAGCCCAAGGAAGGAACTTAGCTCAGTCTGATGGTCCAGACAATTACTGTATAAAATCCTGCCCAGCTCTCCACCTGACCATTACACTGAAGATTATACCCTAAAATAAGCCTCACTTTCACTGCCAGTTTTTCCACAAAGGCCTTTCACTCCTGAAATGGGAATTGGGGACCATGGTCTGAGAAAATGTCCTTAGGATGAGTGAAAGAGCATTTTGCTATGTCATGTGGTATTACAGGCGCCAGTTTTTCTCTTCCAGAGTCTGATGCATGTGATACTTTGATGTTCTGATTCAGGGCCCATTTAACTAATTGGTCTCATCACTTCCTCACATGACTGGGGCGTGAATGCATGATGGAGGAAGGATATTCCTAGGGTCTTTGGGGTTGGCTTCAGCTTCATGTGTAAGCGGCAAAGCACCAATCTTTCCATTTTTGGATCATGGGCGATAAGAGAAAAAAATCAAATCTTGTGATAAAGTGTGCCAACCCAGCTTGAGTGGGGACTGAGTCTTTCAAAGATATTCGAGGTTTCAATCATTTTTTAACATCAGAAATGGGACCTGGACCACCTGCAACCAGTGCAGCTTTTCTTAAAGACTGAGTTTAACAGCCAGCATGGCTTCACAGACTCCTACGTCATAGTTCCGGTCACTGAGGTACATTTTCTGGAAATAAGAAGTGTAGGGGTATTATTAAGTTGGTGTCATTTTGACAAGATGGTGATAACGCCTATCGCCAACATTTTTACCTCTACCAAAAACTGCCTTGCCTGGTCTGACTGTTTGAATGTACCCAATCCTTATTCAAGTCAGTCTCTTAGGTTTGTTAGATTTTTTAAGGAAATTGATGAGTGGCACTGCCACAGAACAGAAAAAAAAACTGATTAAAACTTGATTCTTTTTAGGTCTTGCCATTTATTTAAGCTTGAAAGACTGAGGGTGAGATGGAAAAATTCTCATGGTGACCATTTGTGGTTGAAAAACATTATCCAGTCATCTCTTTAATATGAATACGAAAATGTTTATCTCTTTCAATCCTGCCTCATAAGTGCTGGTTTGGCTAATAAGTCTCTTCTTGAGGCTTATTTCCTTGCCATCTGGCCTCACCATTTCCTGATGAGAGGCAGAACATCACATTTAAAGGAGCACCTGGAAGACTCAGCAGGGAATGAAGGAAGAAGATTTCGTTTTAGTGTGCTACTGTGCTGGCTAATTGTTGGTTTCTCATGTTATTTGGCTTTAGGAACAGCTATATGTAGTGGGAGAGAATTTCAGGGTTTGTTTAAAACATTCCCCCTTTCTCTCCAGTAATTTTGTGGCAGTAATGCTGATAGGTTGGCTTACTCACGGGGCCAGCCATAAAAGCAGGCATGAGCTAAGACACCTATGACACCGGGGTCCTACCTGAGCAGAGTCGCGTCACCCTCCCTGAGTTAGGAGGGGCTTCCCCTCGGTCCTGCGTGCAGCACACGTGGTTCAGCCGTGGGACAGTTTGGCGTCCGTGGGGTGACTATTCTCGCCGTCGCGAGGCGCTTCGGTGTGTTGGGCGTTGAGGTGTACATAACCACAGTTACGACTGGTGCTCGCAGTGTATCTCTGTGGAGCCACTCGTATCAATTTCCAGTCCGTCGTGGTTCTGGAAGCAAGTTCGTGAGTCCGTGACACGGCTGCTGTTTTGTCTTCACTGCTGTATTTCACTGTGTTTTGCCTCGGTTAAATTGCCTTGGCCCTGTTTTGCCTTGGCCCTGTTTTGCCTCAGCCCTGTTCTGCCTCGGCTCTGTTTCGCCTCGGCCAAGTTGCCCCGGCCCTGTCTTGTTTATTTTGTTTTGCTTTTGTGTCGTTTTGTTTGGTTTCTGTGTTGTAAATATTTTCTTTTCTTGTTTTGTTGAGGTGTATTTTATTAGTTTATTTTTTTTTTTCCTTTTCTTCTGATGACTCCCCTTTTTAAGGCCTGTTTTGGCGTGTTTTTTTGGGGTTTTTTTTCGTATTAAAATAAATATATTAATTTTGTATAAATTGAAACACGTCTCTTGCTCCCTCCCCTTTGAGTAGACGAACCTGTGTGCCTCTCTCTATTAGGGGTGATATGTCCTAGGTTGAAAGCCCCAAGGTGGCGTTGTTGGACAACTTTATTAGTGTTTGGTCATTGTACCATTCAAAATTAGTATAACTGCATAAACACATCTAGTGCCCTTAAGTTCACCCTGACCGCCCCGCCCACATATACTATGACAGGATGTAGCCTTCTCTTGCTTTTGAGATATCTGTACTTTATCTATCTCTTGCTTTCTCCCCTACCTGATACAATGTGTGGGCAGATAGTTTGAGTGTGCCTGTATGTACTCTTCACTGAGAACAACTCTGTCTAGACACACTAGCTTAGAGGCAAGTGCCAGCCCCTGATTTTTTTTTTAAATTTTGGTTAAGTTAGGTTTGAGCCAGGTAATTTAGGGTTCCTTGTTTTGTTCTTTCCTTTCCTTTGACAGTTTGGCCCACCCATTCCTTGTCTGTGGCCCATCTTTTGTTGTTTTTTGTTTGTTAGTGGCCAGGACTGGTTATGATTAATCATCTCAACAATTTCCTCTGGGATAAATAAAGTTTTCTGATTCTGATGAACCCAGGGAAGAAAATGACTGAAATGTCCCTTAGCTCTGTTTTCTGAGCTGTGCTTATGCATCTTCGCTCACATGCCTGACCATGTTACCCCTAGCTGACAGCTGGTGGTCTGGTGGTTAGGGAGTGGTGGTTAGAATCCTTGGACTGCTAGTGGCATTACTGAGGAACCTTTAAGCGAGGTATTGTCCACACACGTCTCTCTAGATGCTGTGTCCCTAGTTGCCCACTGCTTCACTTGGTGAATGGATTAAATGCAGAGAACAACTGTTTACACTGTATGCTGTGATGTGTACATGTGACAAATGTTCACTTTATGTTTAAACTTACACTTAGACATATGAGCTCATTAAGTCTAATTCATACCTGACTCCACACAATTGTTCTAGCATGACTAGAAGAGGAAAAATGGTACTTTACAATGACATTTTAGACATTTATGATCAGTGCTTTGATATAAAGCCCCAGCTTCCTTTGAAAGAAAAATCCAGCAGAAATGGGTGATGATGGGTGAATGAAACCATATTATATATCTTCATTCATGTACCTCTCCATCGTATGGGATTCCGAAGGAGAAAAAGGGTAGATTCTACTGCGTGAAGGGATGGTGCCTGCAAGTAGCTCTAAGGCACAGTCACTAGGACGACGAGGAAGGAGACAAGTTGCTTTCTTTTTGCTGAGTACTTCAATAAGGTTGTGATATACATGTGGGATTTCACTACTGTGATCTCTTTCAGAGCTCTCATTTTGAGTTTCAGTGCAACAGAGGTGGAGCCACTGCTGCTTTTATGTAGGGAACCACAATACTATTTGTATATTTGGCCTTGAAATAACTGGGTTATGGGTTTTCAACCATGACTCTGTGGAGTGGGGAGGCTATAATAAAAAGAAAAAAGTTTCGCTTGATGAATTGCAATAGAGGATTGGTGATTTTTATGATTGATCCGTTTTATTCTTCTCTCAAGGTCTTATACTGAAATTACTGTCTGCAGCAATTTGATTGGAACAGTGAGGGAAATGTGCAAATTCTTCATCTATTCCTCATCCAGTCGGTGAGGGCTGAAAACATAGGAGTGTTTGGCATAAAAAAGACAGGAACTGTAGGAAGCTGCATCAGAACAGATGAGAATGTAGCTTATCTTACTCCAAAACTTAAGTGTTTAGGTACTCCACAACAAGACTCCTTCTCCTCAGTAGTGGTGCAACCGCAGCCGGTTGCATCATTGCTTTCATTTACTGACAGTTGCATCCAGCCTATTTGCATGAGTTCAAGTTCTGGTTCTGGTAAGGGCAGGGGCACAAATTTTGCTTGGTGCTCGTATCATGTCAAATCACCACACTGATAAGCGATTCCAGAAAGAGTCTGTGATCCCTGCAAGCCATTTCTGTTTGCACCTCCTCTTTTTAACCCCTCTGGAGTACCGTGCATAATGCAGGCCATCCGCTAGCAGGTAGTGTGTGAAAAGTGAGTGCACACTCAAAGGCTGCTTGATTACCTTGGCAAAGCTGAAGAAGTTTTTACACCGTTCTCTTTGCCCTGAGGTGGGTGATCAAAAACGGCTTTGAACTAAGATAAAATCATTATATGAAGAAACCCCAGTTCCCCCTTGCTCCCATAAGGCTATCGCTCATTCCAGCGCTCTTCTCGTTAATAAGGAAATTGACAGTAGCAATTTTCTTGGAGACGGCTCCTGGAGCACTATGATGGGCAAAGCAGACAGAACGCTGTAACAAGAAACCCCAGAATTTCGAAAAATAATCACCCAACTTTTCTCGAAGTGCCAGCTGATTCTCAGCAGACATGACTGAAGGCACTGCCAGTACAGAAATGTCTGGGACTGGAGGTACGGGAGGACCAGCCTCAGCTTGAGAAAGGGGATGGGGTTTAGCACCAGCTGTTGTAGAGCCCTGATCATTTCTTTCTGGCCTAAATGAAGATGAACTACACTTAATGGACAAAAGTATTGGGACTGATCATTACACCAACAGAGATTTAATGACATTGCATTCAAATGCATAGACTTTAATATGGAGTTGGTCCCCCCTTTACAGCTATAACAGCTATTCCACTTGTAGTGGGAGAGAATTAGGGGCTGTTTAAAACACCCCCTCCTTCCTCTCCATTAATTTAGTGGCAGGAATGCTGA
>JBBPDE010223275.1:0-13293 GCA_037974605.1 Nannopetersius ansorgii | reverse complement strand
TCCCGACTATAGTGCTGCATTATTCTGTCTGTCCCGACTATAGTGCTGCATTATACTGACTGTACCGAATATAGTGCCGCATTTTTCTGACTGTACCGAATATAGTGCTGCATTATTCTGTCTGTCCCGACTATAGTGCTGCATTATTCTGTCTGTCCCGACTATAGTGCTGCATTATACTGACTGTACCGAATATAGTGCTGCATTTTTCTGTCTGTACCGACTATAGTGCTGCATTATTCTGTCTGTCCCGAATATAGTGCCGCATTATTCTGTCTGTACCGAATATAGTGCCGCATTATTCTGTCTGTACCGACTATAGTGCTGCATTATTCTGTCTGTACCGACTATAGTGCCGCATTATCCTGTCTGTACCGAATGTAGTGCTGCAAATTTTTATTTGCAGCAGCTGCCGCCTCAAAAAAACGGTCTGGACGGACTAAAGCTGGACAATACTATTTAGAAATAGTTTTTCACTTACTTCACCTTTTTTAAAATCTAAGCATCTGGGAGCTCCCCAAACCTGGCAGCCATGAGTCATTTCCTCCAGCTGAGATGCCCTGGCACCCGGACATACACACACTCACACACAGCCCCCGGACTGCTGTATTCACTTACCATTTTCCCCTGATGAAGCATGAAACACACACCTGAAGTTTAGTCAGCAAGTCCCGCTGACTATACTTATATACCTGTGCACACACACACAGCCAACACACCTGTGTGTGTGTGTGTGTGTGTGTGTGTGTGTGATGCTTCTCTTTCATGCTCAATGACCTCATTAACACTAATGTAGACCAGAAGGTGTGCCTGTTATGGAGTTTTGCAGGGCAGAAGGAATGTAAGAGCAAAGAGGATGTGATCCTGTGGGGGCCACCACCCCCACATACACACTCACACACACATGCACACAAACAGTGACTCCGCCCAGTGACTGACCCTGTTTCTAGCTCCGCTGTTCTTTATGCTCTTCTTTAAGTTTTTTTGTTTATGATTTTTCTTTGCTTTATACTGTATCTCTCCCACGCTGCTCTGTTACCCAAAACGCCCTGCGGACCTGTGCCCAAATCCCCCCAGTGGGCTACTGTTACTGCTGCACCATTCCAGCTTCATGATAGGACACACACCGTCTGGTCAAGAATTTCTCTTTAAACCACACACACACATGCATAACAATAATAATAATAATAATAATAATAATAATAATAATAATAATAATAATAATATATAAACTTAACCTTACATCATCTTATTTTAATTGTTAGATTAATTAACATAGCAATACACCCATTTAAAACGGACCCAAAGTGTTCCCATTCACAGTCATTCAAACCACACGGTCCAACCTACGTATTCCCTTTCCTGGCCCAGTCAAACCAGACCATCCAATCGAAGGTTTTCGCTCACATGGCCGAGTCAAACCACACCACCCGATCCAAAGTGTCCCAGCACACAGCCCAGCTGGAGGGGAGTTCATGATTGTAACGGTAATGTGTGTAACCGTATAGAGTGGGTGTTATGTAAACCTTCCAGAATGATTCATGTTGCACCATTAGGAGACACAGAACAATAAATTAACAACATAATGTGACAGTAGTGTGAACAGGATGTGAATTTGAGACAAAACTATAAGTAGACAATACAGCAGTGTAACATAAGTGGGAAGTGTATATAATCCTTCCAGAATGGATAATATTGCACCACACATATATTTCTCAGGATTACAGTGTGAAAAGGATGCAAAGGTTCAAGAATAAAAAACATTTCTATATATTATTATTGGACAGGAGCATATATTGTTGCACTGGAACGTATATTCCACAGCAGAACCACACAGAGTAAATATATATCATGGCTTAACAAGTGACAGGCCGTAAGTGCGTCTGTGTTGGCAGTCAACAGTAAAGTGCGGGTGCTACTTAAAGCCAATCAGGCTGGTGTTCTCAAGGTCGTTCTCGAGGGGGTGCTGACAGGGTTCCGCGCCGGCCTAAATTTACCATCGGCCCACCAGGCACCGGTATGCCCGATGGCCACTCCAGCCCTGGCTGTAGTCAAAACCTCACAGCAATATTCAACATCTGTACCTGACCTTACTAATGCTCTGATGGATATATGCAATCAAATACTCACAGCAATGATCCCTAAGCACCTTACCTCACTAATGCAATCAAATCATCAAAGCAATATTCCAGCATCAGTATCTGACCTAAATGAAAATCTCACAACGTTTTAGTATCAGTACCTGAACTCACTGATGCTGTGTTGGGTGCAATTAAATCCTCACAGAAAGGTTCCATCAGGACAATTCACCAGATTCTAGCCCACGATGTGTGTGTTGTGCGTTTACAGTACATTCCTCAGGGGGGCTCCATACCGCCCTGTGGGGCTGCAGTAGCAGCGGTGGGCTCTGGGCGGGGGGTCTGCGGATGGCCGGCCGGTGTGTGTCGCTGTGTCCGCCCGCTGGACGGCGCTGTGGGCGGCGTGGCGCAGGATGGCGGCGGCTGGTTGTGAGGCGCCGCGCTGCCTGGAGGATTCCTCGGACAGCGAGCCGGAGCACCGCGGGTCCCCGCACAAGCTTATCCGCAAAGTGTCCACTTCGGGGCAGATCCGCAGTAAGGTGGGTGCCGAGGGGCCGGGGGAAAAGGGGGAGAGGACGAAGCGCGGAGCTCGGTGCCGGGGGAAACACACCGGGCGCTCCAGCACTGAGCTCTAGGCCTCACCGCCGTCGCGGTGTTTCCTAAGCACTGTGGCCGCCAGAGGCGCATCCAGGCGCGTGCAGCCTGAGTGATTGAGCCGCGTCTGGATAACGGTCCAGCGGAGGGAGCATCTGCGCGCACACACACACACACACACACACACACACACACGCGCGCGCATGTGTATGTAGGCACATTTTACATAATGATTAAGGCATATTTCTGTATAATATAACTGTATAATTTAAAGAAATGTATAATTATGAAATTCTTATCAATTGTACTTTAAATGGGAGGACAAACACACAATACTGACAATGCAGTGCTGCCTTTCTAATGCTTAAATTCAATTAAATATTTATGTAAATAAACAAATACATTGTAATTCATAACTAAATAATTTTAGTAATGCTCTTGTGTTTAACACAGTAACACAAAGATAAGACAATCTTTCAGTAAGAGTATTTGGCTTGATTAAAATCATTGCCTCAGCTAAAAAATGGTCAGATAAAAAGGTATAGTGTGAAATGTGTCATAAAAATAATAGAAGTATAATAATGGGGGAATGTATCTTTCTCATAATTAGGACAGCAGCACGATGTGTCTTGTGATGGAACAGAATATCTCAATTATGAGAAAGTATCTTGTTATTGTGAGTGCCATAACAACATAATAGGCCAGTGATGGGATAGAAAGTAGGATAGAAAGTGTTAAAGGCATGTCATACTTGTGAAATACCATATTTCATAATTATAAGAAAGTGCTGTAAAAGCGACGTGTCATAAAAGTGTCCGCTTGTGGTCGCATGTGAAAACAGCACAGCACACAGTGTGAACAATGTAAGATCCTTTCCAAGTAAAGCAGGGGGCTGCCACCAATGGGGGCGCCCAGGGCGGATAGTATCTTGCTCAAGGGTTCCTCAGCGGTGTCACTAGCAACCTTGGGATTCAAACCCACAACCTTCTGATTGCAGGGGTGACTCTCTTACCACTAGGCCACCAGCTGCCCCATAGTGTTGAGGACAGATTATCTCTAAAGTATGAGAACTGGCATTATCTCACTCTGCTGAATAAGCAGCATGTTATTTCATAATAATGGAAGAACTTGTAGACAAAGCACCTTATTTCTAACAAGTGTTTTGTAAAAATGTCAGTGTTGGGTTTCCTTATAAGGAGATGTCATAATGTCTCGTTATACAGGGTTTCATATTTTAAAAATGAGAAGTTCTCATAAATACGTTAATCGTTTCATAATTCATACCTCAATATTAACGATGCTCTGCAGTTTTAATTTAGCTATGTCTCTGCAATACACACCATGCACTCTAGCACTGTGCGTACTGAATGTGAGTATGTGTGTAATCACAGTGATTCTATTTTAAACCTGCTCACAGTGTGGTTGGTGCTGTAACTACGGTCCAGTCACACACACACACACACAAACACATACACACACACATATCCGGCCTCCAGCCTCATTACAGCGTGGGAACGTCACTGTGTATCACCAGTATCTCCCTCTCTCTCACACACACATGCGCGCAAATAGAGAGGGGCAGCATCATGCATGTTGCTTTATTTTGTACATGCACCGCTGCTCTGAGCTCAGCCACACACATACACACAATAGTAGACCAGGTCAAGCTTCCTGTGTGTGATGTCTTATTGCATCATGTGTGTGTGTTGGTGAAACCACATGTGCATCCTTAGCGACATGCACACGCATACTCTTGCTCCGAGAAGCCTCTCTATGGTGCCTTCAGTCAATGGAAACCACCACCGTCAGGTCAGTTCATGTGTGCGCGCGATTGAGAGTTTAGAGGATCTCCAGGACCTCACATGGAAATGCACAGCGAGCATGTGTGAGAGAGAGAGACTGCCAGAGTTTGATATTGAATTTTATCTTGAATATTGTGATGCTTTGCTTTAATTCATAAACAGAAACAATATTATTGGTAATTTTAGGTGCATATAGATAGATAAATAAATAGATAGGTATATGGGGTGTCAATTACAAAAAAACTCTCAGATAAACAATCTAAACGAATCACAGACATTTTTGTATTTAAAAATGTCTATGCATGTTGGCATATGACTGAATGAATAACACAGGTCAACAGATCAAAATCATTAGAGATAAGTTTATGTGGGTTTTGTAGTGCTTTTCATGCTGAACTCAAATCTGTGTTTAGTTTTACCAGCATGTACAGTTTTCGTGATGAAGCTAGTTCTATATTGTATTATTAGCATATAATAATCATATGCTAAGCGTTTTTTGAAGAAACAGTGGTTGCTGACTGACACTGATAATTATATCTATGCGACAGCGTGCACCTGTCTGACTTTGCACTAAACATATTGAAACAGTTACTTGATCGTTGCCTGAGATTTAATAAAAAATGCATGTAAGTCTATTGCAAATCTAATATTACTCATGATTCAAAAACTTTTACAGTCTTTTATTTAATAACTATGACCTAAAAAAAGTATGACCTAATATGCTGAGGGGAAAAAAATGTTTCATTAAGAATAATGATAAAACTAAGACCATCTACAAGCTGCAGTTTAAGACAATGTACATACACGCACGGGTGTTCAGATGAATTATGCTGCCTTGTCGAAAAATGCTGATCTCGATGGGTAGCATGTTTTGACACAACCAGGTTAAAGGCATGTGGTGCAATAAATGTGCCGTACATTTTTTTTGATGCATTAATTTTTCTGTGATTCATTGATCTAAATTAAAGCATTAACTCAACACCCCTAATATATAGAATCCCTGATAAAAAGCTGTTTTCAAAGTAGAAAGTAGAACTCTGGGCAATCCTGCACAACATAAATTGTATTTCCATTTTTCCCCCGTAATGGGGAACGCCTTCTGCTTTTTATGTGTGAAACTTATGAAAAAAACATAATTTTGCCTAATAACAAAATACGGTAATAAAGATAGTATAGATGATAATAAATAACAGTGACAAAGTTAAAGGTGCAGTTTTTTTTCCTCCTGGAAACCTGAATGTGTTCGCAAGTTGACATTTGGGCAGTTACTTGTAACTGTGCTAATATAGTAAGATCTGTATTCCTATAATCATGTAGACTGTACCGTTTATTCAGTTATTACACCAGATATTACACCTTACTGTATTTATAGGCTTTTGTATGGTTTTGCTGTATGTATAGTTAATACCTAATTTATTTCACTTAGTATGTTTCTATATCTGGTATTACTGTATTTATGGGTAACAGTTTTTATTGTATTCTCTGAGCAACTAATACTGTGTTAATAGATTACAGTACTTATTGTATTGAATGACCAGTAATTATTATATTTATAGATTACAGAACTAATTGAATTGTATGACCAGTTATTACTGTGTTAATAGTAGGGCTGGGCACATTAACGTGTTATTATCGCATTAACGCATTATTTACTTACCGCCTACAATTGGACTCTGAGGGTACCTTGTTTTTCTTTAAGAAACTAGATAAAACGGGAATGCCCTGTAGTGGCAAGTAGCTTTGTGTTTGAATTGAATACAATACTGTTTAAGTTTTGAAGATATATATATTTTTTTTAAAAATCGAACTGTGTTAAATGAAAACTGCTGTTAAAAAGCTTCTTATTTGTTTAAAACAATTGCAAACCAAATGTTCTTTTGTTCATATAGCAGTACTTTAAAGTAAAAGTGTGCCATGCACTACTTTTGAATTAATTATTTAATCAGTGCCCAGCATTAGTTACTAGATAATAATGCATATTGTACTTTATGACCAGTTGTTACTGTATTTCTAGGTTGCATACATATAGATTTTATAGAGTTATTATTGTATTCATTGATTACAGCTTTTATTACTATACTTGTAGATAACAGCATTCTTGTTCTGTTCAATCTTTATACCAGTCATTACAGGTATTACTGCATTTATAGATTGCGGTATTGTGTTGTATGACCAGTTATTACATCAGTTAATACAGTTATTATTGTATTTATATGCTTCAGCTTATTTATTTGCTTCATGCTTACACACACACACACACACACACACACACACACACACACACACACACACACACACACACACACACACTAGACCCTTCAGGCAGTTTATTTTAATCCAGCTGGCCTTTGTTGGTCTATAAATAATTCATGAATTATTAAAAATGCTTTTGTATTGAAGTGAACGAATCAATACCCCCCTGTAACTAGTGATGAATCACACAGTGGTACTGTTGCCTTAAAGTTCACAAACAGGTTAATGGCGGAGGATCATACTGTTGGACTGCAGCCCACAACACAGGACACACGCATCATATCTCAATGTTTGTCCTTTATTGTAGTTTTTGCACTCTACTAAGCACCTTACACTGTGTGTGTGTCTGTGTGTGTGTGTGTGTGGTGTGTGTGAGTGTGTGTGTATATGCATGGAGCTGCTCAGCTGATGCTGCTCATGATTTAGAGGGCTGTTGGTGGGGGTTTGGGGGCTTTTTGAAGTCTTTCAGTGAAGAATGTAACACCTTATAAAGAGCGCTCTGTTTCAGCCAGGCTGCTGCTGATGATGATGATGTCTTTAATTACATAACTGGAACAAATGTTGTTAGAATGACCTTTGTGTACGTGTGTGTTTGTTTTCAGACGGTTCTGAAGGAGGGACAGCTGATGAAACAGACAAACTCGTTCCAGCGGTGGAAGAAACGATACTTCAAGCTGCGCGGGAGAACACTGTATTACGCCCAGACAGCCAAGGTGTCTCTTCCAAATGATTCAGTATCCGCTACGAATTACTCTGTACCTAGAATTAATTATTCATTATCTCCTATCAAGTATTCGATACCTGTTATAGATTGTCTAATATCTGCTATAAATTATAGTGTGTCCTATAGTGTCTCCACTACGAACTATTCAGGATACTCTATGAATCATTTAGCTTCCACTATGAATGAATCAGTATCCACTGTGAATGACTCAATAATTACTCTGAATTAAAATGGGATTTGCTATGAATCATTAAGTCTGCACTGTGAATTACTCAGTATCTGCTATGAATTTTATACCTATTATGGATGGTTTTGTTTCTGCT
Source organism: Nannopetersius ansorgii (assembly GCA_037974605.1). Classification (NCBI taxonomy): domain Eukaryota; kingdom Metazoa; phylum Chordata; class Actinopteri; order Characiformes; family Alestidae; genus Nannopetersius; species Nannopetersius ansorgii. The sequence continues at coordinate 5,519 of JBBPDE010223275.1, read as the reverse complement.
GTGAATTTTTCAGTATGAATTATTCAGTATTGATCATATTCATTTGTTAATCATATTCATTGTGTTGTTTCTGTTTTTGTAGTCGATCATCTTTGATGAAGTAGATTTGACAGACGCCAGTGTAGCGGAGTCGAGCACAAAGAACGTCAACAACAGCTTCACTGTAAGTCTATCACAAACAGACACGCACACACACACACACACACACACACACACACACACACACTCTCTTCTGTAGAGATAATGTGTTTGTGTAAGTTGATGATTATTCACATATTGAAGTGATGAAAGTGATTGAATTGATACCATAAAGTGATATTTTGTCATCGCTGGTCACAGTCAAAGTGAAATCAAGCCCTTTGATTGAGGCTCAGTGGTGAATGAGTGGCATGGCTCTAAACAGCAACGAGGAAACATTTACACAGCGAACACATCCTGCGTCATCGAACATGAGTCCTGCTCACGCACAGCACAGATTCAACACTGTAAATAACCTGCATTTAAGTGCATGCTAAAATGAACAAACTCAAATATAAAACTTAAATAAATATAACAATATATATTATATATATTACAATAAACATATGAAAAATAAAACAGAATAAACTATTACCAAATAAGTCAAAATATACATGACTAAATTAAAATATATACTGCTAAGGGAAAATATATATGATGATATGAAAATATATGCTGCCAAATTAAAACATATAAAACATATTTATGACATATCTTATTTAAAATGTGTACTTATGAATAAGGATATCCACAAATGGATACACACACACACACATATATGACAAAACTGAAATAAATTATGTAATTAAATTATATACAACTAGTGAATATTATGTGTATCCAAATTTAAATATATGCTACTAAACAAATATATATATTTAAATAAAAATATATTTGATTCAATTCAAACATATCAGACTAAATTAAACATCTACTACTACATTTAAAATAAATGCGACTAGATAAAAAATATATGGTAACTAAATTAGAATATATATAACAATTAAAATGTGTACTAAGATAAGATAAACCTTTATTAGTTCCACAAGTGGGAAATTTGCATTGTCATGGCAGAAAGTGGACAGAACAAAGGTAAAAGTAGCAAAAATGAAAACAATAGAATAAAAACTGTACAAATGTATAAATGCAGAGTGAATATATAAATATATGTAAGTATGCGATGTGACAGACAGGCACTGACAGTAATAATGCACCAGAAGAGTTGTACATTATAAATTGCACATTTATTGCACCCCAAAAATTCCATGTCACATCAGAAAATTGCACTCAAAAGAAATATTGCAGATAAGAGAAACCTATCGTTATAAAGTGATTAAAATATATACTGCAACACATAAATCAGCGGCTGAGATCAGTGGTCTGAGGACGAATGAGTTTACTTTCGTATTTTAATAATTTAGCAGACTGGTTAAAATACAGAAATAGTGAATCTAAACCAGTGATTTGTTTTCAGAAATGTTTCTCACTTCTCTTTTTACCGTGGGAGCGGCTGCTCGGGTCTCTCTGTTCTGTCAGTTTATGGACTATGAGTGCGTGAGACTGTCTGTCTCTGTCTGTATGTATGTTTGTGTGTGTGTGTGTGTGTGTGTGTGTGTGTGTGTGTTTCTGTGGATTTTGAATGTTCGAATACATTGTTCAGACACTACATAGTATGTCAGGCCTGGAAGTGATTAAAAAGCACACAAATTCACACAGACACTTATTGACTTATAGTCCATGAACCTACAGAACACACTGAAACCCACATTCTTACTTTTGCTTCTCTCCTGTAATTCCATGAGGGTCTTCGTGTTTCTGCTTCTCTGAACTGTTTCAGGCTGCTCTGTGTCTGTGTGTGTGTCTGTGTGTGTGTGTGTGTGGGTGGTGTTTGAAGTTTATTTTTAGTTGACATTTGGACTGATTTAGTTTTAATAGCAGGGTGGAGGTTTGGCATGTGTGTCTTGCGGCAGCTGTGTGTATGTGTGTGTGTGTGTGTGTGTGTGTGTGTGTGTGTGTGTCTGAGTGTGTGTGTATGTGTGTGTGTCTCAGTGCTCAGTTTCCTGTGCTCTGTTTTCTTTATCGAGAATAAGTAAGGGTCCGGGGTCCTGTGCAGAAGTTAGCCCCCCCCCATTTAAAGGACAGGTTGATGTTTTGAGTGAAAAAAAATACACAATGCATCTTTTTTCCTCTTCCTCTCTCTTTCTCTCTCTTGCCCTCTCTTCTTTCTTTTTTCCTTTTCCTCCCTCTCCCTCTCTCTTTTCCTCTTTTTCTGTCTTCCCTCTGTCTCTGTCTAACTCCTACTCTCTCTTTCTCTTTTCTTTTCTTCTTCCTCTCGCTCTCTCCCTCCCTTAAAGTTTCTCTTCCCCTCACTCTCTTTCTCCCTTTTTCTCACTCACTCCCCCTTTCCCTGGAGGGGAGGGAGTTCTTTTCCCTTTTAGCAGGAAGTTTATTTGCGTCACTTTGCTGGAAAAGGGAGGAGAGAAAGAGAGAGAGAGAAGGAAAGGGAAAGACAGAGAGAGCTGCTGCTAACGGAATTCAGAGAGAGAAGAAACAGAGAAGGAAGAAGAGATAGAGAGTTAAATAAGGAGAAAAACAGACGAGAAAAGAGGGAAGAGAAAACTGTTTGAAGCAGCAGCAGTGAGCTGGACTGAATGGACGACATCAGCTAAAAGTAAGAGGGAAAAAATGAGAAGAATTTGTGTGTGTGTGTGTGTGTGTGTATGTGTTTGAGAGAGAAAGAGAGAAAATCTGTTAATGTTTCCAAAGACTATTTTGTATATGTCACGCTTAAATTGTAAACCACTATGAAATAATCAATATATTTTGTGTGTACTGTGACTGGTTCAGTACTGTACATTGTATTTATTAATAGTCCAGTAAGAACAGGCCGTATTTAAGTTCCTGACCAAATCCCAGACACCTTCTGTGAGGTGGCAACGCTGAGGGCGTCTGAGCATTTATTAGCATTTATTGATGTTCATGTGATCACAGAAACAGTATTGCTCTTTCATTAACACTCTTTAACAGTGATCTATCATGTTGTTCTGTATATACAACAGAGCTAAATCTGACAAAGTTCAGTGCTAACAAAACCAGATCAACACAGAAATGAGCAAAACCCCTCAAAACCTGCATCAAGATCACACCACTGACCTCACCACCGATCACAGCACTGACGTCAACACTAACCTCACAGCACCAATCACACTACCAATCATGCCAGCAACAATACTGACCTCACCACTGACCAAACCACTGACCAAACCACTGACATCACCACTGACCTCACCACCAACCAAACCACTGACCTCACCACCGACCACACCACTGACACCAGCACTGATCGCATTACCAACAACACGATCACACTACCAATCTCACCACCAGCAATACTGACTACTTCACCGACCATACCACTGATCACAAAACTGACCACACCACTGACCTTCCACTGACCACACCACTGACCTCACCATTGACTGTGTCAACAAAGACACTGATCACACTTGCAGTCACACCACCAACAACAACACTGACAGTACCACCAAAGACAGCACCACTGAAAGCACCACAGACAACACCACTGACTGAGAAGGGGAAACGCTGAGATTGTCAGAGCATTTATGGTTCATGTGATCACAGAATCAGCATTGCTCTTTTATTAACACTCTTGGGGCAGCTGGTAGCTTAGTGGATTAGGCATTCGCCCTGCGACCAGAAAGTCTGGGTTTGATTCCCAAGTCCACCGCTAGGCACCGCTGAGGTACCCTGAGCAAGGTACCGTCCCCCACACACTGCTCCCCGGGCGCCGTGTTCGTAGCTGCCTGCTGCTTCACTTGGTGAATGGGTTAAATGCAGAGGAAGAGTCTCATGCTGTTCACACTGTGTGCTGTGGTGTGTTCACATATAACCGAATGAGCACTTTCACTAGATGTTGGCAGGGACAAATTGTGCGTATGCGATTCACTTTTCCTGTTTGAAAAAGGTGTTATTCCTAAAATGATCTGCTGGGATCACGTGCAGCATGTGCCGCAAAGGTGATGCAGTTGGTGAGCGCGGTGTGTGCAGAGGAGGTGCAGCAGCTGACCCTTCATGACCTTTGCTCACTGTATGCGTGCTGTGAATGCCTCATGCTTGCCTTCCTAGAAAGAGACTTTGTGTGAAGGACCAGCCATGAACCAGGCCCCCTCCCCCCACTGCCCCCTTCTCGAATTTGTCAGTTCCTTCGAGTTACCTCAACAAAAGCGACTGCGTCAACCCAGCCTGGATGCGTCAGCTGAAGAAAACACACTTGCTTTGTTGAGGTTGGTGATTCATTGGCTTATAAAGTGAAATAACAAAGATAACACTGATAGTGAGAACTTCAGGTGCCATGCTTTATTCTCTCGGTTAAACCAGAAGAACTGGGGGCAGACTAGCAAAAGAAAACAGTTCAGCTGGTGACATTTTTCTGCCTAAAACTTCAGTGCCGTGCCAAAAAGCCGAAATAAGACAAAAACAAACCCACCAGTCCTCAACCCCCCCCCCCCCTAAAATAATTTTGGATTCGATTGATTATCTCCTTAAAGTGGTACCTGTCTAGTGGTGGGATATTTTAGGCAGCAGATGATCAGTGCGTTCTTGAAGTTGATGTGTTGGAAGCAAGAAATTTTAAGGATCTGAGGGACTTTGACAAGGGCCAAATTATAAAGGCTGGCCGACTGAGTCAGAGCAGCTCCAAAACTGCAGCTTTTGAACAGCAGAACCGTTTTTTTTTTTTTAAACATCTTGTGGATGGCTGGATGTGTGTGTGCGGCACTTAGCTGTGGAAGAGATGAGACCAGGATGGGCTGTGGGACGAAGGCATGCTGGTAAAGAGAGTGATTCATGTAGATGTTACTTTGACACATACCACCTACCTAAGCAGAGAAACACCTTGAGCAGGTCACCAGTCCATCACAGAGCAGATACAAAGACACCTAGGGCCAATTCAGTATCTCCAATTCACTTAACATGCATGTCTAGGGACTGTGGGAGAAAACCAGAGCTCCCAGTGGAAACCCACACAGATTCAGGAAGAACATGCACACTGAAAGGACCTTTACGGCGTTTAACACTTAACACTTTTATCGACTCCATTCCCTAACTACAGGGGACAGTCTCTCCCTGGAGCAACTTGGGGTTAAGGATATTGCTCAGGAACCCAGTGGTCCAGAGTAGGGCTGGGCGATTAATCGAAAAGTAATCGAAATCGACATTCAGAACCTATAATCGGTCAAATTTTTCCACGTCGATTATTTCGATTACTTTCCCTTTAAAATTATAGAGAGTAGATAGTGTGTGTGTTTCCTTCAGTTATTTTAAAATCAAGTAAGGCACCCTTCATTTAAAAATCTCTCGTAGGGCTGGGCAATTATTCGAAAAGCAGTCGTAATCGACATTCAAAACCTATAATCGATCAAATTTTTCCAGGTCGATTATTTCGATTACTGTCCCTTTAAAAACACTACCGCGTGTGGAGT
>JBBPDE010223241.1:0-13294 GCA_037974605.1 Nannopetersius ansorgii | reverse complement strand
GCGGGGTCACGTGACTCCACACGCGGTAGTGTTTTTAAAGGGAAAGTAATCGAAATAATCGACCTGGAAAAATTTGAGGGATTAAAGGTTCTGAATGTAATTATGATTACTTTCCGATTAATCGCCCAGCCCTAATTAATCCATGTTTCATATTCCACAGTAATTATGTATCAATCCAAGTAACTGTACAGATATATATGAACAGATCATTTGTTGTTTGTAAGTACACACATCCACACTTTTTTTCATTAATTATTTTTATACTTATATTCTTTTAAAGATATGTGCTGTTGCTTAAAACTTTAGTGAATGGTGCAAGATCAGACCAAAATTGGAACCATTACCTTATCATAACACCATTACCTTATCACAAAAGAAGCATATTATTACAGCTATAAACGTTGACATGTTCTATACAAACAGAGAGAACCTCATACACGTCCTGCTACGTCAGAAAGGTCTTGCTAGAAAACCCACAGTTCAAATAAATATGATTACACTCATCCTATTACACATGTGTAACACTGAATACACTGCATGCATTGTTAATGCATAATTATACAGTCAATACGCACACTTAATATGACGTATGAGTGAGAATGCCAGCTTCAGGGTACATATTTGCCTTTGGAAACACCACAAAAATTCCCAAAGGCTGTATAACGTATTTTGCATAATGCATGCATAGTGCTTTATAGTGAGAAAACATTGATGTCATTTACCTGGAGCTGGGATTTGGGGGTTTAGGTGGCCTGGTGTGAGATATTCAACATTTATCTCGCTATTTTTTACTACTCCTATTTTTACTTCATGTTTATTTAAATACAGCTGGGTCTGCTCAAAGTGAGCAGGTTGGTGATTCTGTATTTATGAGATTCTTGACACTACATACTACCACACACCAAAAAGTTCCAAAAAGGGTTATCGGGTTGGTCCCATGGGAGAACCTACTTTTAGTTCTCTAAAAAAGTCTTTGGTGGTTTTTACAAAACAAATGAGGCTGGAATGTCCCTTTAACACGAACGTTGTTTATGTCCTGCCCAAGACTTAAAGGTCTCTACAGATAAAGGTCTCTACGGATAAACACCATGCTTTACTGGCTTGCATTCATTGTTTTCTTCTTCTTCTTCTTCTTCTTCTACTTTCAGCTGCTCCCAATTACGGGTCACCACAACAAATCAACCTCCTTCTATCCTTCCTTCCTCCTTCCTTCTATCCTTTGCATCTTCCTCTCTCACACCAACTACCTGCATGTCCTCCCTCACCACATCCATAAACCTCCTACTAGGCCTTGCTCTTCTCTTCCTCCCTGCAGCTCCAACCTCTGCATCCTTCTTCCGACATACTCAGAGTATCTCCTCAGCACATGTCCAAACCAATGCGAGCTCACCTTTTTGACAGTTCCTCCAAAAGGTCCAACTTGTGCTGTCCCTCAACTAAACTAATTTCTGATCATGTCCATCCTCATCATTCCAAATAATAATTTTAGCATTTGTATTTCATTCATCAGACCAAAAAACTTGAAAGGTGTTCTTGAAGGAGGTAGTATAGCATTTCAAGTTGTTTTAACCATTATCATCAGACATTCCTGGAGAACAAGCTGCCTTGCACAAAATTGTTGGCATCCTTGATATTTAAAAAAAAAAATTTTTTTACAGAAAAGTATTGCTTTAACACATTTTCTATACACAGGTTCAAATTTGACATAATGTCACACAAAATTCCAAAAATGGGCTGGACAAAATTATTGGCACCCTTAACTTAATATTTGCACACCCTTTGGAAAAAATAACTGAAATCAGTCGCTTCCTAAAATCATCAATTAGCTTCTTGAATTTTGGACCACTCATTGCAAACTGCTCCAGGTCTCTCACATTGAAAGGGCGCCTTTTCCCAACGGCAATTTTAAGATCTCTTCACAGGCTTTTAGATCTTTAGAGCTGGGCTCATTGCTGGCTACTTCAGCTCTTTATTGTCATTCATTTCTGGAGCTTTTTGAAGGATGTTTGGGGTCATTGTCCTGCTGGAAGACCCAAGATCTCGGGCGCAAACCCAGCTTTCTGACACTGGGCCCTACAATGCGACCCAAACTCCTTTGGTAATCCTCAGATTTCATGATGCCTTGCACACAGTCAAGGCACCCAGTGCCAGAGGCAGCAAAACAACCCCAAAACATCATTGAAGTTCCACCATGTTTGACTGTAGGTACTGTGTTCTTTTCTTTGTAGGCCTCATTCCGTTTTCGGTAAACAGTAGACTGATGTGTCCACAAGACATTTTCCCATAAAGAGTTTGGCTTATTCAAATACATTTTGGCAAACTGTAGTCTTGCTTTTTTATGTCTCTGTGTCAGCAGTGGGGTCCTCCTGGGTCTTCTGCCATAGCGTTTCATTTAATTTAAACGTCGACGGATAGTTCGCGCTGACACTGATGCTCCCTGAGCCTGCAGGACAGCTTGAATTTTGTTGGAACTTGTTTGGGGCTTATACACCATCCGGACTATCCTGCGTTGCAACCTTTCATCAATTTTTCTCTTCCGTCCCGCCCAGGGAGATTAGCTACAGTGCCCTTGGTTGCAAACTTCTTGATAATGTTGGCACTGTGGACAAAGGCTAATCTACAATTTTGGTTCTTAAGTCCTCACACAGTTCTCTTTTTCTCTTTCTGTTGTCCATGCTTAGTGTGGCACACGCAGACACACAATGCAAAGACTAAGTGAACTTCTTTCCTTTTTATCTGCTTTCAGGTGTGATTTTTATATTGCCCCAGGTGAGGTTAAAGGAGCAACACATGCCTAAAAGGGTGCCAATAATTTTGTCCAGCCCATTTTTGGAGTTTTGTGTGACATTATGTCAAATTTGCTTTTTTTCCATCTGTTTTTGTTTTGTTCCAATACACACAAAGGGAATAAACATAGCAAAACATGTGTTAATGCAATACTTTTATGTGAGAAATACTTTATTTTCTGGAAGAATTTCAGGGGTGCCAACAATTTTGGCCAAGACTATATTTGCTTCTGTTTGGAGTGAACTTCTCCTTGCATGGAGATCTTGTTTAAATGATATAATTGTGTTATATATGTTGTTGAAGGAAAAAATCTAAAATGCTAACTTTACAAGAGATGGAAAAACCCTTTCAACCTCAAAGTACACAAATATATCAATGTTTTTTCCATGTTTTCCATGTATCTACTCAATGTAAAATGTTCACACAATGTTGAGGGAAGCCTGTGGTTTCAATTGGAGTAAAAAAAGGAAAAATGCCAAAACCATGTTAAGATATTTTAACAGGACAGTAACAAATATACGAATATAAACCACTGACTATATACAATTGTTAAACAGCAGGTATCAGCAGGACGGTGTGTACAGGTCAGTCACACTCACCTGAGTGGCCCAGTTCTGCTCTGCCATTGGTCGAGCTCTGGATCTTCCCACCTACTGATGTCATGGTCGGTGTCTTGTGAAGGCTGTTGCCTTGGTAGCCTGTAGTCTTGACAACCGTTTCCAGCTGGGTCTACTCACAGCAAGTTTGGGGCCTGAAGGTTGGCAACACAGAGGTCAAATGTCAAATTATGGGATTTTTTACAGTATATATATCACCACACACCAAAAAGTGCCAAAAGGGGTCTCGGACTGGTGCCATAAAAGAACATAATTTAAGTTCTATAAAGAACATTTAATGGATGGTTCTTACAAGTTGAAAGAGACAAGATGTGTGAGCGCAATGTTGACTGTTGTATTATATGCAGTCACTTGTCTTTATTGTTTTTGTTGTATTGTTTTTGTTGCACTGTCTAATGTTAACTGTATGTAGGGGACTGTGGGGAAGCACTGAAATATGAATTTCATATTGTGCATTGTACACTGTACTTTGGATAGTAAAAATAAAAGAACTTGTGAATCTTAAATCAAAGAACTTTTGGTTCAATGAACCTCCAAGTATAGGCTTTTAGAACTAAATAACTTTTACATCATGTAAATTTACAGAACAAGTTCTACAGAAATAATGTTTTCACCTGCCATGATTTTTTTTAAGAGTACAGATTAATTCATTTCACAGTAAAAAGCATCTAAAGCATGGTTGTGATAATGTAATATTTACCTAAGACCACATTAATCTCAGTATTTTACCAACTGCTACTATTTCTGTGGGATAACAGCCCACATTTTAAGAACTTTCACATAATACAGAGGTTCTCTGATAAATCTCTGAACTGATTTTTATAAATTTAAAAGGTTCTTCACACTCACTCTCTATCCAAAAATGGTTCATTAAATAACTTACTGAAAATATATTTACGGAAACAAGCCTGATTTTTCTATAGCACCCAAGCAATGAACATTTTATGGCACCTTCATTTTTCTACTTAATGGTCTCAATTATTATTTTAGCAAATTTCTCATTTAGAACTCAAGGGTTATTTCTTTTTTACTTTGCTACATAATTTGAACATATCTACCACTGAATACTGTAACTACACTGAAATTGTACTGGGAATTAGTAGTTTCATAATATAAAGTATTGAAAAAAGTGGTTTATTGAAAAATGACACTGGTATAAATTAACAGCCATAACAGTTCTGTTATGCATAAAAAAAACTGATCTTTACAGTAAAATAAATTGTGGTTGTAAATTAACAGCCATTTGTGGCAGCATGTAAAAAAAAAAAAACATGACCTTTTGCGACTAACATCAGTTATGAACTTAGACATCATTTTTTTCAGCAAGTGAAACAGATATATACCCTCATTTGATTGTATCTGATTTTACATATATCAGTTATTAGGAACAACAGTGCTTTTCTGTACTTTTCTCAGTCTCAGTCTGATTTTGTATGTGCTCTTAACCCCTTGTCTGCATTTAAAAAGCATTAACTGCAATAGCTTAACTCAGCCTTATAAACTGCTTTGTCTGGGGCCTGTTAATTAAGTTAACTTGTGATGGCTGCCCAGCTGTGTGTGTGCTGAGAGTGTCAAAAGTGGGTGTGTGTGTGCCTGTGTGTTTTAGTGATTGTGTGGGTGCACCATATAAAAGAGATCTTCATTATTAGTGCTCTGCACTGATGTCTGATTACAGCATCCTTTTTCAGTATTAACTGTGGGAATTACATTTCTCACACTTACACCTGCAAATATCAGACTATACAATGACTCAAAGGGTTCTTTGGAGCCAAGTTAGAAAAGAGCCTTTCTAAAGAACCTTTCAATGGATGGTTCTTTAAGAAACAAAAAGAACCCCTTTTGTAAATATCATGTGCAACAATGAAGAAATTTAAAAAATTCAGCATAATTTAAAGGCTCTGTCGCCTTTTTATAGAGCTATCCATCCCAGCCAAGATCCATTTGAGGACTTTTTAAAAAGAGCATCACTTATCTGAACAACACCAAATCATTTAGTGCCATTTTGAGCTATCTAATCATGTATCTAAATACAGTAGATTTATTTAAGAATTATTTTATGATCTATTGTATTTATTAATTTATACATGAAAATGTAGTAGTGGCTTTGCCCAGAATCCACTACGCATGAAATCAGTTGGCACAAATCTTACAAATGGGAATAAATGGAGAAAGCTCCATGCAGCTTCTATTATACTGTGAATAGGTTTTGTGTGTGTGTGTGTGTGTGTGTGTGCGCGTGTGTGTGTGTGTGTGTGTGAAAAAGAGTGTGTGTGTGTGTGTGTGTGCGCGCTTGTGTGTGTGCATGCGGGTTTTACATGCACAACTGGCCACCAGTTCCACAGAAAAATGACTCCTTGAGGATCTCTGTGCCACTCTTCATTAGAAACAGAAACAGACATGAGGCAATGCTGTTGAGACAAACAACAGTATTGCCTCATGGGACTTCCATGGCAGAGTATAAAGTCAATAATGTGCATTAGACTTATCAAAATTTCCAAAACAATGTTCCAAAACAACCCGTCAAAGGACGGAGAAAAGTGCTTGTTACACAACATGTTTAACAGTGTGTGTAAATGCTCAGAGACATTCTCCAAATCAGTGAAAACATCAGCGTTTCAGTGGTAAGCGTCAAATAAATGGAAAAACCAATACAATTTTCTCAGAAATCTCATTAAAGTCTCAATCATGAAATACCTAAATAACCAACACAAGCATTCTGACTATTAAGATTACGAAAGTGATTTGTGTCATGCACAGGAATATATTATGTATATTGTACACTACATTCAGTACACTATAATGTATTGTACCCTACTACATGTGACCAAAACAGTCACAATGACGACAGAATTCCGACAATCATCGAGCCGTAAACAAATTTGTGCTCAGGTCTAAGACCAAAAATGTAAATGTCTCTTCCCTTTCACTGAAGTGTGCATTGAAACGATTCTCAGTTGAAGCTGAACTTCTCATCAAAGGCATCTGCTACCAAAGTTAACATCTAAAAAATGATTGCAAATAAACAGCAAAGCAGTAAAAAGTATCACGTTTTGTTTTGTTTGTAAAAAAACATAGCTGAAATTGTGTGAGCTGGTAAGGAGAACACAGGTTTGGCTCCAGATTTCTCCTTTTTAAAACCTTAAAGAAAATGTAAAGGTAAATAAATAATCATATCATCAGTGAGTGAGTGGGTGTGAGAGGGAGAGAGAGAACCCGTTAGCATTAGCGGTTAGCATTAGCAGCGTGTAAAGACTCATACAACACTGAAATTACTCTCTCTACCCACATGCTTAGACAGAGCACAGCTTACTAATACTAAATAAATTGAGATAACTTAGAAGTTTGGGGTGGAGGGTTAAAACACTAAAATACGGGGACAAGACACAGAGCACTGCAGCAGGCTTCTTCTTCTTCTTCTTCTTCTTCTTCTTCTTCTTCTTCTTCTTCTTCTTCTTCTTCCTTTTAAGGTGGCTGACAACTATTCAGTGTATTATGGCTTTTTTTCCCAAGAAGGATATTAGTGGAGGATATTTGGAGTTTCTGCATTATTGTAGGGATTTCCGCGTAAAACTGTGGGATTACTGTATATAATACATTAATACTGTTGTGTGATACCGATGTTGTGTGATACTGATGCTGGTATTTCAGTATACACACTGTTTCACCCAGCACTAGTTGCATCTGAGTCATGATGCGTATGAAAAATCCAGTATTACTCTGTGGTTCTCTGACCAGCACGGCTGTGGTTCTGCGCAGACTGCAGAGAGATTACAGTGAATTATCTGAACTAATCTCAGATGTGGACTGTTTCAGAGGCTTTATGCGGCTCTCGTTATCGATTAGCCCTGATTGCGCCAGATGCTCCGAATGGAGGCTGTGTCTGCTTAATCCTGCATTCAGTTAAATTTTAGGAAGGAGAATTAAAGGATTATTTGAACACAATTTAGCACTGCTTTTCTTTCCAGAATAATGACTGGCTTTTCCAGTCTTAGCAACATTTAATAATCTACTTTAATCACACAACTCTCAGGGCATGAGTGGAACAGCAGAGAACAGCAACTGTGTGTCTGTATATGAGTGTGCATGAGTGAGTGTGTGTCTCTACACATAAAGTGCAGAATAGGAAACGCAGGCCATCAATTATGAGGTCATAACCAAAAATGCATATATAACCACCATTAGACATCATTCTCCTCATAGGAAATACAAGCTGATAAAGTCAAAGACAGTTCTTTTAACAGACCAATGGCCATTTAATCTCCAGGCCTGAAGGCACACTGCTCTCGTAATGCAGGGCTTTCTAAACGATCATTGACCTCAAATTGCAGTCAAGGCCTACGCATCAGAACACTCCCAAACCACCTCAGTTTTTTTTCAGTGTGTTTTACAAATTGCAAAAATGGCTAAAAACATCATTAAAGTAATTAAAGTAATTTGAAACGAATTACTTCCCACCCGAAGCTCACTGAAAGAGATTATGTAGAAAAGAGCCGACCATAAACTTTTAATCAATACCACACAGGCCACAATTATTACACAATCGTTTGACTACAGAGAATTTCTTCAAGTATTTGAGCCCCGCCTCCCAAAAATGCTTTTAAGAGTGCAAATTACTGTGGAAACACTGCTTAAGTTACACACACGCCCCAGATTATACAGGTCATATAAGTAGACCAAGTTCCAAAAACAAAGTTCCACGTATTTCCAATATAAGTCCATTAGAACAGAGCTCATTTACATATATGTCTTAAAGGCACTGTAATGGAAGCAGTCAGATTCCAGTGAGGCACGAAATCCAGACAGAGGACAGGAAGTGAAACGCTGAATGGACAGAAAGACCACACTGTGCCAGTTTAGACAAGATTATGGGAGAACTGTACAAACAGAAAATCACAATATCAGCTGTATGTCAATAGTATGGATACACTGTCTCATTAAATATTTTTTCTTCCACATATTATTTTCTACATTGTAGATTAATATTGAAAACAAACAACTCATGGAATTATGCGGAAAAGACAAAAACAAACAGAATCTGTTTTATAATAAGGTAATGATGGACTGTTGTTTTTCTTACTTACTTAGGAGGTTCTTGCCATGATATGGAGTACAACCATAGTTAAATAGGATTACTAACTATGTACCAACCCTTCATTCATCCCAACGGATGATCCCAAACACATTAAGAAGGCAAGACAGCCAAGAACTCTTGATGAAGAACTTCTGTTAATTAAATACCATTCCAGGTCAATTCTAATGAATCTGATTGAAAAAAAGCCAAGTGTGTGCAAAGCTGTCATCAGAGCAATAAGTGATGTTTTCAGTATTAATCTACACTGCAGCCAATAATAACAAAGGAAACAAAGGAAATCAGTGAATAAAAAGGTGTCCAAACTTTAGACTTACGTTATTAGAATTTTTTTATTCTATTATTGTGAAAGTCTGTACATATAATATGTCATCATATTAATAGCCACTCAAAAAGGTCCAGTGAAACAACACTAAAAATCATCCTGAAACAAGAAGCCATTGCAGTTACTGCAATTGCACAGCAGGGCAAGTTATAGCATGGCCAGCCTAAAGAGAACAAAATCTTAATTTCTTTTTGCAATAAGGATGCACACTACAAAATAAAGCATAGATAGCAATACATTAGTTATCACTGATAAGCATTGTTGCTCAGATATGGAGTACAAAGTCCAACAAGTCAAAGCAGAAACAAACTACTAAATAACTAACATTTTAAAGTGAATAAACTATATGACATAACAGGAGCATTATCTGACTCCCAGCAACAAAATAAGATGTGCAGGCCACTTTTACTGACATTTTTCAGTCAGTTTCTTGAACTCCAACACCCCCCCCACCCCTTACTGAAACAACCACTTTTGATACTCAGTAAGAGGTCCTTGTACTTTCGCAGTTTAATTGATTTTAAGAGCTTGTGATAGTACTTCCTATGTAAAAATGACTTCCTGCCCTCCATCTGCAGTTTGTGCCACAACAACACAGTGACATGACATCTTATTCTAAGAGATAAAGAGAGGCAGAAAAAATGCTCATGTAGAAATTAATTATGTGTTTTTGGTACATAAACCCACACAAACAGATAAATAAAGCTCAAGGGAAAATAACAAAATAAAAGATAAATGTAAGGCATGGGCCTTTAAGCTCATCACAATTATTATTATCCACTGGGTTTAGATTTAACATTTACATTATGTCACATGAAGAATTGTGAGTGTATATCATCAGCTGGATGAACAGAAATACATATAGAAAAATATAACAAGATACGTTCACTGAGATGTCATTTGACATGTTTAGAAAGTATTGGAGAATAATATTTGTTGATTGGTTAACTAAGTAGCTAATGCTCTCAAGAGAAACAAGTTTCGCTTGACTGACTGCACAGCATTATGTAATTATCCAGTATCCACAAAATCACATCATATCAGTACAGCATAGTGCTGACTACACAGCAAACACACATACACTCAACCTACATTCAAGTATTGATTTATCAGCAAGTACTTATCAATTGACGGTTGTGTGTTCATTTCTACATCTGCCACATGCTTCCACAGCTCAGAACATCACTATTCTAAAGTCAACTTAAGCTGAAAAAGGAAGTGTTTTCTTTTATTTCTACGTGCACACATCATTTCATGTGACTGTAAATCAACACAACTGCTGCGAAACTGAAGAAGTCTCGTCAAGAAGTTGAGTACATTTCATATAAATTGCTTTTAGTGTACAGACAGATTGGCAGCACTATTTTTGCACTTACTAACACCAAACACCATATCATTCCCTAAAGCTCAGTCAGCTTACTCACGCAGAAACAGCCATTCGATCTGTCAGACCCCAAGACATTGGAGTGAAACAATGACAGTGGAAGAAAGAAAACAAGAGTAGAGTCTAAAAGAGACACTGAAGAAAGAGAGAGTTGGAAAGAGAATTTGACAGAAGAAAAAGAAAGAGTAAGACAGAAACAGAAAGAAGGTGTCAGAAAAAAAGACGAAGAGAAAAAGCAGAGAGAATATGAAATACATTGAAACAGTCACTAAGACAAAGAAAGAAGGAAACAGAAACAAAAACACAGTAAGAAAGGTAAGTGGAGATGTGGAGATGAGTAAGAGAAAATAAATAAGAGATATAAGGAAAAAGAGACATAGAGAAGTCTCTTTGAATGAGATAGATAAAAGGAGATATGAAAAAGTGAAAAATCTTAGCAGAGAGAGAAAATGAGAACACTTGAAAGAAAGAAAGAAAGAAAGAAAGAAAGAAAGAAAGAAAGAAAGAAAGAAAGAAAGAAAGAAAGAAATAGACAGTGGGAGTGTGTGAGAGTCAACAACAGATGTGGAAAGAGTGAAAAGAAGAAAAAGAGAAGAAAAAGAGAGGGGGGACATATAGAGAGAGAGTGAGAAAGAGAGAGAGAGAGAGAGAGAGAGAGAGATAGGGAGAGAGATAGGGAGAGACAGCTGACTGCAGCAGTTCTTGCTAAAATGCTGAATGGTCTCTCCAGTTTATTTTAAAGCCAAATGATTTATTAAAGCACTAAAGAAAAGAGAAAATGCTGCTGGACAATGCAAAGCTCTGCTAATTTGCCACATCCTGTTCAGTCCTGATCAATTTTGCCTGAACAACACATATCCTGTTTTAGCACCATCACCTCTCACTCCACAGTATGAGCTCAGTTTATTAAAGTCACACATGCACATTTAATCAAACTTTAGCTCAACATAAAATGAAACTACAATTAATGTCATACTAATTTTTTCAAACAGACTTGGTGTCAGCTAATCTGCATTGTGGTCTGTGTCTGCACTAACTTTGTCCACTTTGTGCATCCATTTCAGCCAAAGCAGCGAAATTAAAGAAATGAAACAGTCACTCTAATCAGAGGCTTCATTTTTACTCTTCGTTACTTTACCGCAGATTATCCTGACCTATTGAACACTAAAGCAAATTAAAGCTTGGATTTAAGAGACATTTGCAGAAAGCCATTATCTAAACCAATAACTCTAATGTTCTTTTTTATGCAAAGACCGCCAGTCATTTATAGCTATTTTAAGTTGTTTAACCATTACCAAAAAAGAAGTATCTAAAGAAGGAGATAAAGTGGAAAGCAAGCAGACACAAGTTAAGTCAGGAAGTAAGTCAGCAAGCACAAAAACGTAATTCACATATTTAGTGAGTATATACATGACAAATAAATTGATCACTGTAAGCGTTTTAAAAATGTGGATTCAGTAAGCTAATGAGCTAATAAATAGTTCTACAGCAGATAAATGTATATGGGAACAAGTCAGCAAATACAAGAATATGTCAGCAAATAAGTGAATAAGGCAGTAAATACAACAATAACTCAGTAAATACGAGAATCAGTCAGCAAACAAGTAAATAAGGCAGCAAGTACAAGAATAAATCAGTATATACGCGAATAAGTCAGTAAACAAACAAACAAGGCACAAGAACAAGTTTAGCATTCTAGTAAATATTAGAATATGTCAGTAAATAAGTAAATATGTAAACAAGGCAGTAAATATATGACATTTGTGATTCAGTCTGGTGATTCTATGTTCAGATCTGAAAACGAAACAGGAAACATAAGCGTGTGGGCGCGTGCGTGTGTTTGTGTCTTTGTATGTATGTATGTGTGTGTGTATGTGTGTGTGAGTGTGTGTGTGGGTGGGTGTGTGTGTGTGTGTGTGTTCCCGCAGCCTAATACTTCACACGGTTTAGTTCATCAAGGGATGCAACCTCCGACCGGACAAACTCTCTCTCACACACACACTCACACACACACACACACACACACACACACACACACACAAACAGTGTAACAGTCTTTCAGTTGTTTATCCTACTGTTCCGCGGTGTAAAAGTGAAACGAGAGGAGCGTTTTAGGGTTGCGAAGACACACAAACAAATTAATAAAGACGGGTCTCTCCATTACTGGCGTGTCCGACTGACCACTGCTGCTCTAGTTGTTGTGGTTGTTGTTGTTGCTGTTGTTGTTAAGTGACGTTTCCCAGCCTGTCTCGCTTTCTGTTCACTGCAAATCGAAAGCCTTGCCGTTTTTCTCGCTTTTGAACAAAACAAACACGTGTTTATGATAAAAATAATACCAAAAGGTACGTTTCTGTCTCAGTAACTCTGTCTCCCTCTTGGCCCAGAGAGTCGCGGCTGTTCTCTCTAGCTGTAGATGAAACACTGTTAAAATAACCGAAGCGCGCGCGGTCAGGGGGTGTGCGTGTGCTGCGTGTACAGTGTGTGTTCCTCCACAGTGCGAGTGTGTGAAGTGTATGTTTGTGTGTAGAGTGTGTTTGTGCACAGCGTACGTGCGTCCAGTCAGAAGCCTGGACTGTGCGTCCGCAGGCGCGTGCGTGAATATGTGTATGTGTGTGTGTGTGTGTGTGTACCTGCCCGGGTCTATCGCTCCCTCCGGGCCGCTCGCGCAGCTCCTCCGTCCAATATGGCATCCCGCGCGTGCGCATGGGTCTGGCCGCTGCGCTTTAACAGAGAGAAAGAGAGAGAGAGACTCAGAGAGGGAGAGAGAGGACCGGACCAGCCAATTAGAGAGAGAGAGAGAGAATAAGCCTCCTCCTCTCCTCTCCTCCTTCTCCTCCCATCATGCGGGAAACTCGTCTTTCCTGCGGAGTGTAAACAACAATCAGGGGCTTTGGTTGCTTTTTATTATTCAGCACACTTTCATACAACAACACACAAGCTCCAGGGCCTGACACTTAAAAAAGCTTTTTGCTGGTGATTTTTGTCACATACACATTATTTCTGCTCATCTTCTTTCTTGTATTATTATTATTATTATTATTATTATTATTATTATTATTATTATTATTATTATTATTATTATTATTATTATT
>JBBPDE010223234.1:0-13294 GCA_037974605.1 Nannopetersius ansorgii | reverse complement strand
TCTTCATGGTGAGGGTTGATGAGACTCTACTGCTCCACTCAGCTCAGCAGCTCATAAGTACTGGATGGACACACACCACACTGGATTTGCATGCTGCTGAAGATGCTCTATGGAACATGAAATCTTCTGAAGACGAGATGTTGAGATGATCCTGATGGTGTTCTGCTTCTGAAGAGTTTACATCAGCAAAAGAATCACAGTATCTATGGTGACGTCTGTGAAAGCACTTTTTAAGGAGAAACAAACTGTAGAAGCCTAATGTTACTTTTAATAGTTTGTTTAACTCTTTTTGTGTGTATTTTGGCCGTTTGTGGTTAAAACTCAAAAGTTCAGCTCTGAAATCTTCTCTAAGCAGAGCAGCACAAAAAAACACTTCTCCTTATACTGACACAGTTTATCAGGTGTGTTGTGTGTAAATGTTTCAGAGACAGTTGAAGAAAATACATTTATCATCTCTGTACAGTTTGGATTGTTTTAAAGAAAACTGCATTATAATCTCCTGACAAACACCTCCTTAAAACAGGAGGAAATCAGATTATCTTCATTTTACTCTATAGATTTTTATTAAACTTCAAGCTGCTGCACACAGTCAGATGCAAAATTTGGGCGCCCCTGATCAAACACATGATTTATTGATTCTCAAAGTGGAAATAAGTTTAGATCTTCTACAGAGAAAAACACTTCTGCACACTTTAATAGACATACACTGCATTTATATGCTACTCCAGTAAAAGTGTAAAAGTAACTTGTCTAGTAAATACTGTAGCTAATGGCCAGTAATCTAATTAAATAAAACACTATCCAATGACAGTACCAGTGTCAGATGTCTTCAAAAGTTTACCCATCATTAGACAAAGCCTACAACATGGGTTCGTGCGGAAACAAGAGCCCCACGTGACGTGTGTGTGGACGTACAATGTAAGCAGTCAGGTCGCATCAGGGCATCAGGCCTTGTAGTGTGAGAACATGAATCGTCAGCTACGAACTTCTAAACCCTGCGATTCAGTCTTACAGTTTGAGCAGGAGCTGAACAACGCGACGCAGTACGCACAGTGTATGCTAGGTTTACGCACAGCTGAACAGGCTAAGAGGTGTTCTCTCCTGTGTAATGATGGGTAAATCTCTAGGTGGCGCACCTAATGATGCTGCACTCGTCGGCAGCTAAAGAAGCACACTTTAGCTGTCAGTACAGCAGCTGAGTCACTTATGTAGAAAAAATTGTTCAGTATTGTTTACCTTTATAGTGCTTAACTATGGGCAGCCCATGGTTTCAATAATTTTTGTGGTGATGACTGGAACACTTTTACCCAATTTCAGTCAGAATGTTGCGTATTCTGCACACTTTAATACACAGATACTGTATTTGATGAAATTATATTGAGGGAAAGACAAACCTTAGAATGTGGCCTTTTCAAACCTTATGACATATTTTAACGATGTTATATTTTTTATGTTAAAATGTGTAAATGAATACAACACTGTGACAATTTCCTTCATTAGTTTTATATGTAAAAGTAATTTCCTGTATTTTATCCTCCTCTGGAACATTATCATGTCGTGACTCCTGCGATGATGAAAAATAGTGTCAGTGAAGAATCTCTACACTTTCACTGCTGTTCATTCTGTCCTTTATTTCTTATCCTCTCCTGCCCCCTGTGGATCTTCTACTGAACTCCTTCTGCACCTGCTGACACTCTGAACAACATCCCCCATAAACACAGTCCAGCAGCAGCTTCATGTTTTTGTACAGTGTTTCCACATATTTTATCACTGTGACTGTCTCGCACAGTAATACACAGCTGAGTCCTCTGATCTCAGACCAGACAGTTTCAGAACACCCAGACTGTTGGAAATGTCTCGGCTGATTTCTATTCGGCCTTGAAATGATTTTGAGTAGGTGCCATCATATCCCATCCACTCCAGAGGTTTTCCAGTCTGTTGTCTGATCCAGCTAATGTGGTAGCTGCTAAAAGTGTATCCAGATCCTCTACAGGAGAGACTCAGAGTTTCTCCAGGTTTTCTCTGAACTGCAGTTTGTAATGATTCCACCCTCTGACATTTCACACCTGTTGAAGAAAGTCAAATGTTGGATTATTATTGATTTACTGTAGCAGTTATCTAAGAATACAGTTCTGAATGAAGTGCTGAATGAGGAACTGACTGCTGAAGCTGAGTAGTAGCAGTAATAAGGAGAGTGTGATCTTCATGGTGAGGGTTGATGAGACTCTACAGCTCCACTCAGCTCAGCCGCTCATAAGTACTGGATGACACTGGATTTGCATCATGATGTCATGGATAGTAATAAATTGTCTGTCATGCTGCTGTGATGGAGGGTCTTTACAACGTTAGTTTCAAACCAAACAATGAAATCCAGGACAGTCCAGTTCACTTCAACTCAGAATCTTGCTATTTATTTACCCAATAGATCTTTGTCCAGTCCTACCCGCTAGTTCGGACTTCCACAGTTACACGATACCACCAGCACAAGAGAACACTAACTGCTGTCATTGTTGCCACTATTGTTAATATTATCAGGATTATGGATAATATAAAACTGAAGAGGAAATGTGTTCTGTTGCAATTATTCATGTTCATGCACAATAAAGGCTCTCAGTAGAGTTTCACATTTTCACTTCACTTGTTGGGCTCTAGCACCCCCTGCAGTTCTTCTCTTTACTTCTTCAAGCACCTAGATGCACAACACAATATACTGAAGAAGGAACGGAAAGTTCTTACTAAGCTGTGATAAAAATGCACAACAAGCATAAATAATGATCATGCACACAATTTGCAATGAAATCATTGCTCATATTTTATCACTGTGTTATAAATTTTCATCGTATTATACATTTCCACTTGAAAAAGTCTCTTGCGCTGTCAGGAACCCAGATCTCGTACACATAGTTGCTCCTATTTCTCATTACAGTGTTTTATGCCTGTTATAAGATTGTTCAACATATTTCTAAGTCATTGTATCTTGGATTATCTTAGTTTTTTATTTCACTGGCAGGTAGTTTTGGCTGGTTCTTGAATTATTTAACTAAGGCCATCTGTCAGCTAAGCTCCCCCACCCCCACCCCAACCACCCATATAAAATTCTGACATTCTTTTTGTGAACGTTTTAATCCTTACTAGAGTCAAAGGTATGCAGAGCCTGTTCTGGGGACTACGGGTGCAAGGCAGGGTCTCAGACTCGCAGGGTCTCACACTCACAACAGTGATGTGTGAGCAGAGAGAGAGAGAGTGTGTGTGTGTGTGACTCTGTTTCATCCTGAATCAGGAGTGAAGCTGCTGGAATACAGACCATAGAAAAGCACACACACACACACACACACACTTCAACGGTCAATTTAGATTCAAACCCCCAACTCTGAGTGGTGACTTCTAACGTCAATGAATACATCATGAAATGTGTCATTAATGGGAAAATAAACTAATAAATATACTGATAAATAATTACTTAAATGTATCATTAAATATGTATATATTGCACATTTAATTACTTTAATATGGCATTAATTATTTAAAAATTTAAAAAATTGGTATTAAAATTTAAAAAATTGGAAAAAAAAACATTTAAGTAATTAAATGTGCAATATATAAATAATTAATGATACATTTATGTAATTATGTATTGTTATATTTCCTATATTTAGTGACACATTTAATGATTTTTAATGACACATTTAATGACATATTTATAAATTTCATATTGGCTCCATAAATCACATCATTCTGTGCAATTTCTTATTATGTGCAATAGTCTTACCATGTAAAATATCATTACTCACTGACCTACTACTGATCTCTATTACAGCAATAACAGAACCCTGACTACTGTGTGTGTTAGTTGTAATTCAATTAAATGTAAGTTATTTATCAATAGTATTTATACCCCAGCACTTGTGTGTATACTGTAATGTATTTCATATAGAGTATTTTTGCAGAGATTTCTTTCTCATCATAGTCTTTATATTCTATATTGTTTTGGTCCCTGTGAGTCTGTGCAGTCATACGATAAGGAGTTTTATGCTTCTGATACTGATTTAAGAACTATTTTATGACAAATACTGTGCATCGATCGTTTAATTGTAGAATATTCTTACAATAGCAATTAACGCCCTGTTTGCTCTGGCATTACTTGGTCTGTCTTCAGTCGAGGCTTCAGGCCTAATTTGGTTGATGCTCAGTGTGTGTGAAGATCACAGTTTCAACCCACCAGCAGTGTTTCGCTCCAGACATCTGTTACACTTCTGAGACCCAGAGCAGTTTCTAACAGCTACTTTTGACAGAGATTTAATGTTTTAAAACTACATTAAGAAATATATGACTTAGATTTACATGCATTTGTTCTGCATGAATATATTCGGGATCATATTCTAAATTCTAAATTTATAATATCCATTATATAATGCATCGTATTTTATCAGTATTTTAAGTAATGCTTACTTGTAAATGTGTTTTACAAATGTATTTAAATTATACTCAGATCAAGTATGTAACTGACTGATACATTTTCATGTTTATATCTACGTTTTTTTAATTTTTTAAACTTAATATAGATTAATATAAGACTTCCTCTTTCTCACGTATATAAAATATACAATGACACGTTGCCATTATTTTTGCAATAATTCATTTGTGGTTATTGAGTATAGTAAGTGAGCATGTTTCTAATGAAGGTATTTAACATACCTATTGGAATAGTGTATTAAATTATAGACAGTGCTTTTTAAAGATATCACGTGTCATCAGTGGTGTATGATGAGCACTTTCAGATGCAGGGCACAGAAAATGCAGGTGCAGTAGGAACAGATGTATCCTGTTTCTGTAAAGATCATTAACTGGAACTGTGTGTTTTGTTATCCCTGTGTGTGTGTGTGTGTGTGTGTGTGTGTGTGTGTGTGTGTGTGTGTGTGTGTGTGTGTGTGTGTTGTATTAAACACAACTGTTGAATTATGGAAATCATTTTCACACAATCAGATGTCTTTCTTTGAAAATTATTTTTATTTTGAAAGTAATTTGAACTTGAATTATTATTTTTATAAATTCTTATTGGATATTCATATTTTTAGATACTTATTAATACTTACCAATATACAGCACAAAATATAAAACATCACATTTTAGGACTACTGTTTTACAGTTAAATAATAATAATAATAATAATAATAATAATAATAATAATAATAATAATAATAATAATAATAATAATAATAGAAAAAAATTATAATAATAAAAACATTTATAATAATAATATTATGAAGAATAAGAAGAATCTAGCATCAATAACAATGCTAACAATAATGCAAAATAATCCTAAGTGGTAACAGTATACTGCCATAATAATAGTAACTAAAAACATTATCATCATCATTATAAGATGCTCATAATGATAAAAATATTAAGTGAAAGCAAAGATAATACTAGAAACAACTTGCTGTATAATATCTACTGTAATATCTACTATATGTAAAAAAACATAATGTCTATTAAAGCAGAAGAGCTTTAAAACGAATGTAAAGAAAGGAAGAATGTACAATGTTTGGAGAGTTGAGAGAAGGAGAAAGGAGTTCTCAGATCATTCGATTCATCAATCTGTTTTTTTTGTTATTGTTTTTGGCTGTGATTCGTTTCATTGAGAGATAGACAGTCTTTTAATGATTATATTTTAATGGAATATTGAGCTACTGCCTGGTCACACTGGAACAAAACCCTCTCGAAATTAAGAAAATAAGAAAACAACATCAATATTATTAAACTGAACTAGTAAACTTTCTTTGATTTCCTGAGTCCCCAGCTTGGTTTATCCCATGACTCCCATTAGAATCAAAAGTCCATGTTTGTTCATATTTATTTAAGCCTTATACGAGGCTGGCCCATTCTTAATTAAAACCACTGATATTAGAAATGATAAAACATAAAACAGTACATTTGTCAGGGTGTCAACGTCTTCTGTGGCTAACTGACTAATGTATCATCATTACTGGGACAAACCCATCTTAACAATCAGAAATGAACAGAAAAAAGACAAGTCAAATCAAACAAAAAGACATGATCAATATGCAAATAGATTAGGCCAGGGGCCAATGGAAAAGATGTGTTAATACCTACAAAAAAAACAAAAAAACATACTATTTCTGAATATAACACCAATACATTTGTATATGCACCAGTTCGCAATCTGACTTGATTGTGTTTACTGTTGATTAAGTTACATTACATCATTACAAAATTACTTAACAGAGTGAATGAATGAATATCTTTATGGTCATTGAAAAAAAAGAAATCATGTGCTAGTAGTCCAAAGGGCTTTCCAGGAAGATCATACAATTAGAATATAATAATGACAGCAAATCTAGTTGAAAAATTGAGTAATATGACAAATATTTCAAATTGGTGCCTTATAAAGTTGTGATGTGATGACGCTTGTGTTGTGTTCATGGGACCTTTATTTTGACTTCCTGAAAAGTCCCATGACTCTCATTAGAATCACAAGTCGATTTATTCTTTATTCAAGCCTCGTCTAAAGTGATGCTGGCGCTCCTCTCACCAGCCTGACCCTATTATTTTTCATCTGTAATGTGTCTTATATATTGTGGGTGATGGGACATTAAAGGTCTGGGCAGGCCGCAGAACAGTAGTAGATCTACTACAGTTTGGAAACGGCTGCTTTAGGATGTATCTGTAGTTTGAAAACATTGTACAAATGTGTCTGTATGTAAAATGTGCAGGTTGCCATTCTTTTCTGAGCTATAGCAGTGTGAGCTGTGTAAAAAATAAATGCCTCCAGCACTCCTGATTCAGTTTCTGATTGGATGAAACACAAGTACAAACTCTGCTCTTAACATCACTAAGAGTGTAGTTTAACATTTCCAAGGTATAATAAATGATTTATATGTATAATTGTTTTGTTGTTTTGATTGGAATTTTGATGCAAGTGTATAAAACAATAGTGACATTTTACACAGACACACTCCCACACATTACAATAGCAATAACCATAAAAAAGTATGCTCTCTTTATTTTTTCCATAGCTGTGTGTTAAATAAAATAATGTTCTATAAACGCTGCAAAAATGTGTAAGAAAAGCAACAAGAGAATACGTGTAATGTCAGCATCCTTGTTTACGGAATGAAAAGGACCTAGTGACCAATAAGAAAAATGACGTGAATGGTAACTGTTAGTGAAACGGGACAGAAGTGGCAGCATGACAGCAGGTGTTCTGGGCAAATGAGTCTCTGGCGTTCTGAAAACAGAGATTTCAGTCCGAATGCAAATGTTCCTGGGTGAAGTCCCTGCTCGCGCTTTCCGATCTATTCTTGATCTTTTAGAACTCAGCCGAGCCTGAAGCCATGCCCCGAAACACTTGCATGAACATCTGAGGGTCTCTTGAGCATTAAACCTTCACTCTGTTAATCAAATTAGTTCCAGCTGTGCATATGAATCAGTGAATTATGATAAGGAGGTGTCTTAAAGGCATACAAATCTGCAGAAGATCAACAGATAAGCATAAAATAGATAACAGATTTACATAATTAAAAAAAATAAGAACAAGCAGCACTGTGTAGAAGGTCTTAGGTCACTGTGAAGATTGTTTCAAACTATTCATTTTAGTAGTAAGTGTAAGTTACAATATATAAAACAAATACCATATAAAAATACAGTAAAGTTATTATGTTGGTCGGAAGAACACAGTGTTATTTTATTATTTCTATAATTTGTATTTTTTAATGAATAATGTGCGTCTGCCCAGTTAAATAGCCTTCTGAATATCCCTAACTGTATATTTAAAACAAAGTATACACACTTTCTTGAATATAAAGATATACAGTAGCGCAATGTTCCATTTTTTAAATTTACACAAGTCACACCTGGTCACACTAATGTATCATGACTACTGACACAAAACTCTCTCCAAAAATTAGGATAATGCCAGATAAACTGCTTAGCAGAAGCCAATTATGTATTAAAAATATTATTAGAAATAATAAAATATAAACAATAAATTTCTATGTTTGACAGTATGTCAGTTTCTTCTGACACCAGCTAAATAACATATCAATATTATAGGTGCAAAACTTTCTCTAAACATTAGAATAAATATTCATACTTATAATGATAATTAATGATAATTTTTTTTTTAAGAATTTCTAAGGTTAGCTGGTGTTCAAACGATGTGAAAAGAAACAACACAAATGAAGAAAATGTTTTGCTCAACTCCATTAACAAAGGACTAAAATGACGTAGACCAAAATATTATATAAAAACGAATATTAAAAAATATTCAAACTAAACCTCTTAAACACTCAGGTCTGGTTTCATTCAGCACCACTGTAAACGTCTTTCACAGTGGAACCACTGAGGGATGCTCAGAATTTTATCATTTACAAAAATGAAAAGACAGCATTAAAACCTTCTCCTGAATTTGTGCTCTGAAGTTCATTCATGCTGTCAGGGAGACGGGTTTCAAGCTGGTTTCTTGACTGTTGTCTTTCATCGAATTTTGTAAACAACTGCTTAGGTAAACTATAAATAGTGGCAGCAGACATTAACAAAAGCAGTAACGATGCACCAAAATTATGATGAACCAGACAAATTCCACACTGCATTCTAATATTTCACTCCATAAATTGTACATATTGCACCGGAGATTTTTACCCACGAGAGAAATACTTCACACGAGAGTCTCCTTTATCAGTCATTGTGTTTAGATGTGTTTGTTTGTTTGTTTGTGTGTGTTTACATGTTCACTTTCTTGCGAAGCCTTCACCGTTTCGCTCAGTTCCTGTTCCTCAAGTCATACGTGTTTGGAAAAAAAAAAAACATATATTATGTGTCTTTGACACGTTTTCCTCCATCAAACAACACGTTTAACAGGTAGACTGAAAAACCTCACAAATGTCGCCAAAACCTGTACAACTTGATTTATCGCTTCAGCCAGCACCCGGAACTACTCTGCCGCCAGTTCCAGGCACTGGACTGAAGCAAATGGGATAGCAGAAGTAAAAAAGACGTCTTAAAGGACTTAAACAGGTAAGAGTTTTGAACGTTTTGTCTGAATGTGTGTACGTCGAAAGAGGCTACCAACAGCTAGCCTCGCTGTCTGGATGTAAATAACCCATCAGCTGTTAATATTCGTGTTTTTAGTTGTTCATTTGTCTCTATTGTGCCATTTCTAACTTAACACGACAGATTTATACGAAGACTGATTTGCTTATAGGGCTTAGGGTGGTACATTAAAGGTGTGACCTGCTGTCCATTCAAATTTGGCTGTTTTTGTGGTGCTCAGAAATATACAGGCTTGAAACGGCAGATTTTCTGTAAATAAAGCTGTGGTGGCCACTAACCTGATAAAAGTATTGTTATTTCGGTGAAATCACGAAAGATAAAGCACCACTTGTGAGAGGGAACCCAAAACATGTCCGAAAGCTGCAAGAGAACCTAGTCAACCTGATCTGCTTTTTATCCTTTTGGTATAAAATAAAAAGCAAAAACTCCAAAGTAAGACATCGGAGTAACACATTATGACTAGCACAATAAAACCTAGAAAAACACAATAAAACCCAGAAAAGAAACTTGGAACCAACAGTTAATGACCTAAACATTAAAAGCACACACTTTCATACTTTCGTGGAAGTAACACTATCATTTTGGGAAGGGATTTATCAAATTTTTTTTTTTACTAAAAAAATATTCTATTAGAGACCGTGGGAGGTTTTTGAGGATTCAGAAACTGTTCTTCACACAAAGAACCCTCTCTGGCAACCTGTCCCTATATGTGGCCCTGCGACGTGCTGGCGGCTGTCCAGGGTGTACCCCGCCTTCGCCCATTGCAGCTGGGATGGGCTCCAGACCCCCCCCCCGACCCTGAATGCAGGAATAAGGGGTAGATAATGGATGGATGGATGGATGGATGGACTGTAACTACATAAAACCCTAAAAAGTTTGCTTTTTAACCGACACACACACGCACACCATCTTGTGTTGAAAGCTTGCACTACAGACAAAAACATGGAGTGTCTCATTTGAAGAATATCAACTTGAATTCTGTTTAAATCAGTGTCCCTCTTCCTCACAGGTGTATTGAAAATGGAAAGCCAGAAGCAAGTGATTGAGAGGCTTCGGACTGTTTTCAGGTCAGGTGTGACCATTCCCCTCCAGTTCCGTCTGACCCAGCTGAAGGCTCTGCTGGCTCTGCTGGAGGACAATGAGCCACAGATTTTGGAGGCATTACACAAAGACCTAGCCAAGGTATGCACTAGTGAAGATAATTTACTGCATCATTTTAAATCAACATAAGAATAGGAACTTTAACATATTTTAAAAGGAGGCCATATTTGTGTTTTCCCCAGAACTAATGATTTACATGGTGTTATGTGCAAAAAGGTCTTCATCCTTCAGGCTGAAACTCTC
Organism: Nannopetersius ansorgii; assembly: GCA_037974605.1. NCBI lineage: Eukaryota > Metazoa > Chordata > Actinopteri > Characiformes > Alestidae > Nannopetersius > Nannopetersius ansorgii. The sequence continues at coordinate 2,878 of JBBPDE010223234.1, read as the reverse complement.
CCTTGAAGACAGACGTATATAAATGAGCTCTACTCTAAATGCTTGCAGTGTTTTGTGTTATATTCACAAACACTTTAACACAAACCTATTCTTTAAGTGTGACCTATTAGGACTAGTCTGCTGCAAGGTGAATAGACGGGTGCCTGTCAGTTTGCTTGGTTTTGTGACATCAGATTTCCCAGATTAATTGTCATATACGGACTGCATGGAGCTTTGTTTTGAAACGGTGTGAACCTACATAAAATTAATTTCAGTCGTTTTAATTAAGCATTTTTTTCAGCGACCAATAGGAACGTAAGAACACAATCTTTCTCTCAGCATACTGCTCCCCTTGAATACTAACAGTGAGTAGTCAGTAGTGTGGTTTCAGGTAAAATGTGATCCTCAGTGGTTGTTATTCCAGTACATTGCTGCTTTACTTATAAAGGGTCTTAATGGAAATTGAAAAGTTAATGTTAAACTTTGTACTTTATTATTAGAGCTCAGGTTAAACCCTTTGGCTATAGGCAGCAGTTGTGTTTCAGGGTTATTGTATTCAGGCATTAAGCCATATTATGCATATTAGATATTAATATTATCAGCTTTTTTGAGGCTATAAAAGTGCAATCACAAACAGCTGTACATATTCAGTGTCAGTATTGCACTGACTTTTTGTACTGAACCAAATAAATGACTGTTTACACATCAGCACTGTGTGAGCACACTTATTAAGGTGATTGTAAATCAGCATGGTAGGATTATCATTGTGTTTTCTACTTTGATCAGCTTGTAATCCTGCTTTCTTTCTTTCTTTCTTTCTCTCGAAGCCCAAGTTTGAGGCTGTCCTGTCTGAAATCGATCTGGTGGTCAATGATGTTTGCTTTGCCATCAATAATCTGCACAGCTGGATTCAGCCCAGCTATGTGGGGAAGAACTTGGTAAGATATGTTTAAACAAGCTTTTCAAGGTTAAAAATAGTGTTAAAAAAAGTATCTGTGTCTTTTATATACATTTAAAGTGTTTATATACTTTTTAATGTGTATTAAGACAAAAATCCATTGGTTTTGTTGTCTGCAAGAAGGTGCTGGGAAGTCCTTTCTAGTAAAACCACCTCTTTCATCAATAATGACAGGTTTATTAGATTTTCCCAGTATATCAAATAACAAATCTTTAAAAATCACAATAGAATCCTTGTTCCCTAATGACTGTTACATGTGACTGTGTGAAACCTATTGCGAAATGGTGTGACTAAGCTGGCAATGTTGCAGTGTTGGCATATTACAAAACAGAAATGGTGTTCTTTTTAGGGATGCACCAATTGCAATTTTCTTGGCCGATTCCGATTACCAATTTTTTTGTAAGTGTGATCGGCCGATATCGATTTTTCCGATATCGATTTTTTTCCCCAGATAACAGAAAATTAGAGCTGCTGGGTTTCAACTTTAATGAACCGTGGTAGTTACTTTCCCTGTTTACTGGTTACTTTTATAATAGTGACATATGATAATGGCAACTCTACAGCAAACACAAACAAAAATCTAATTTTCTTTAATATAAAGCATTTTTTTCATAACAAAATTTCTTTACAAATTTAAATAAATAAAATGTAATACATAAACAAATAAATAAACCCCCCTCCAAAAAAGATCGGTTTGAAATTGGCAATACGTGTGAGTGATCGGCTGATCACGATCAGGCCTATCAGGCCAAAAATCGTCCGTTTCCGATCACTGGCCGATCAATCGGTGCATCCCTAGTTCTTTTCCCTCTTTTTTCCTCTCCTACTCAATATTTTTGGTTTTGTTTTTCTTTTAGGCAACGAAGCTGGATGACTGTTTTGTGCGCAGAGAGCCGTTAGGGGTGGTTTTGATCATCGGAGCATGGAATTATCCTCTCCAGCTCATTTTAGCTCCTCTCATTGGTGCTATTGCAGCAGGTGGGCCAAACTCAGTCCTGTCCTAAAAACCTGAAAATAAATTAGATGTAATACAGTGTCTGGAAATGTAAAATAGTATCACCGACACGCACCTCTGTCTCTTATTTACCATCTTTAATGAAAACCACTCAAACCTTGGCATCTAAGTGCATCCTATCAGAGTAAAGTAGGTGTGATGGGGGAACAGGATGTATGTTATTTACACATCCACACTCAAATGAGTTTTTTTAATGTGAAGAATTTGAAAATTCTACTGGTCCTGGGACTTGATTTTGTCAGAAGTCAGTGAGGTATGTGTTTAAAAAGAACGGCTGGAGAACATTTATTTATCTGAGCCAAAATTAGAGCTCAGCAGAATCAAGATATCCCAACACATGAATGCAGAAGAAGAAATCAGGAAAGAAAAGGGAAGCGTTGAAAAGTGTTCAGAACTGGTGTCGGAATTAACAGCAGGACCTGTCATCAAAAAAATACGAGGCTGCATCATATTTTGTCCGGTTATTGCTTTTGTAATTTGTGGGAGTGTGTTTGTGTAAAATTATTCATTACACCATGGAAATGTTAAACTACACTCTTACATTATTTTACTGCTGCAACAATTAAAACAGTGATGAGAGAGAGAGAGAGAGAGAGAGAGAGAGAGAGAGAGAGAGAGAGAGAGAGCGCGCGAGCGAGAGCGAGCGAATGAGTGAGCGAGAGAGAGAGTGAATGACTGAGTGAGAGACTGAGAGAGTGAGTGAGAGTGAGTGAGTGAGTGAGAGTGAGTGAGTGAGAGTGAGTGAGTGAGAGTGAGAGTGAGTGAGTGAGTGAGAGTGAGTGAGAGTGAGTGAGTGAGTGAGTGAGTGAGTGAGTGAGTGAGTGAGTGAGTGTGTGTGTGTGTGTGTGTGTGTGTGTATGTGGGAGGAATCCCTCACCCAGGTGGAGACCTGAGGTACTGCAGCCTGGGACACAACACTCGGCGTG
>JBBPDE010223216.1:0-13295 GCA_037974605.1 Nannopetersius ansorgii | reverse complement strand
ACACACACATATTTACTTCACATTTATTTCATTTTGTAAAGCTGCTTTGTGACAATGACCATTGTTAAAAGCGCTAAGAGAAACAACCAGCTGCTGTTAATCATAACTAACCAGAACTTAATATTCCATGACCTTGTCAAGTTAAGACATTTTAGAATCTTCAGCACCAGAATTTGGTTGGGATGTATGTACTGTATATATTTGAGCTTGTATGTATAATTTTGCATTGATTAGAGGAAATCCTAAACGAATTTAATCTTGCTCACCCAATTCTTACATTACAAAATCACTGAAGTTGTATGTTGTGTATTCTACCCTGGAAAAAGAACGGTTCAAATAAATAATTGAATGCCTAAAATGAATGACACTCATACCCATGATGAGTGTTTGTAAACTTTCAAACACAACTGTATTTTGGTTTGGGACATGTATGAATTATTTGCATTTTTATGTTAACAATACAAATCTTCCATAGATTTCATTGATTAATTTGGTTCTAGGAGCACATAATATTTTCCATGGTTCCAGTGCACCTGATCCACTTTACCTGTTCATTACCAATCCTTCACAATATTGTTGCAAGTATATTAAGGCATTGAAACTGTGGATGATGAGAGGATTTTGCTGAGTTGGTTGACAGGTCACAGTGGATCTTTTCCCTTGCTGAGACTGCTCAAGGTTAAGCATCTCTGCAAGTGCCAACAATACTATAATTTTTGTGCAGTGGACCTACTGGGGAATTAATATAGTGGATAGTGCTTTTTTTGCAATGTTTGATCTGGCTAAAGGCAAAATCCTTGTTTTGAAAAGCATAAGAGGACCTTAACTTCTTTTTGTTTAGAACTGTTTTTATGTACCACCACAAATAAGAAAAAACATGGAAAATGCAAAAACAGTCTGATAACAGTCTGAATGCTCCTCTTTACATAAGACGTCTTTTGTGAACTGTAAAGTTTTAAATGACATTTGTGAATCAGTGCTTGACAAAATAATCCCTTGTCCATGTGGTATATTGGTGGTTGATGAATTACTGATCTTGATGCAGAGTTGTGTGGGGGATTGGAGATTACAGGTGTTCAGCTCAGGCCTACGGTCTTGCCCTTTATCACTGAAGTTCATCCAGATTGCTTGAATCATTTAATATTGTTCATTGTGGAGAAAGAAATATGCAAATCCTTTCTGGTCTTTTTTTGAAATACACTGTAATTAAATTTCAATATTTCTTTCATACATTCAGTAACAAAGAAAGAATCCTCTGCCCATCATTGCTATGGATCCTGCTTTTGTACAAAATAATGATTACAATCACTCCTTGATATCACCTATTTGAAATAAGTTAATTGTTTATTTACCTCATTACCAGCCCTAAATTGCCCCCGTTGCAACATTTTATATTGTGTTGCAGGCCTAAAATGCAGAAATAGAGTTATATTAATATATGAAATAAAGTTGACCAGATTAAGCACAAAATAATTTGGGTTCATAATGTCTGCAATTAAAATAAAGTTTCATACCAAACTCTGCTTTTTAAGTTTGGGTTGTATTTCTTGGTTTGCATTATTTTTGACTGATTGATTGAATAATTGCAATAATAACCCTGCAAATGTTTCTAAAAACCCCACAGTTTGGTTTGCATTATCTTTTATGCAATAAACTAGAGAAAACATGAAAACTCAAAACAGAAAATTGTTTAACAGTTTTATTAAACATTTTAGATTCATATATCCTTAATTTTTAAAAACATGTTATGTGATCTGTGACAGGTTTTCTTGACTGAGCCACACCTGAACTGGATTGTCAAGGTGACTCCCCTTGAAATTGTTCTCCTTACAGCCCCTGAAGTGAATTCATTATGAAAACTGTTGATTTTTACCAATACTATTTACAAAAGTTAATCATTATACATTATACTATACTATCTGTCTTACTTTTAAAACCAGTGAAAATGTAAGTTCATATCTGACAGAATAGCTGTAAAAAATAAGAATAAGATACAGCACAAAAATATTTACAAAGCCATTCGTCTTCTAAAGCTTAACAGATGTTAAACATGACACATTACTTTGATAGTAAAACTTAGGCATTCTTTTACACCAATTAAGACAAACAAGAAAACTTGTAATTGTGGTTCCTTGTCATCTTCTGCATATTACGTTTATATAAATCAGAAATCAGCAACATTATAATTGTCCATCAAGTCCCCATAAAGTCTGCTCAGAGTATGAGTGAGACCATACTTGCTGAAAAGAAGACAGTAAACATGGATACAGAATGTGTTCTTGATGTTCCAGAACTTCTTAGACATAGTCTTTGGTGGTTGGGGCAGAGGCTTGAGAGCGAGGACCAGCACTGTACTTGGCTGTGTAGGATCCCTTTGGGTCTTTGGGTGGGCAGCTGGAGCAAAGCAGACCTCCTCCGATGATGAGTAGAGCAGCAGCCCCCCAGCCGATGAATAGTGAGGCTCCCAGCTCCCTCTTCTGAGCCTGGTTCAGCATTGGGTTGTAGAAGTCCTGTATGATGGTCTGGGCGGTCCAGCAAACAGGGATCAGACACAGTACCCCAGAAATTATGAAAACCACACCTGCTGTCACAGCAACCTTTGCCTTGGAATTTTCATCCTCCACACAGTTGGTGCACTTCCCTCCAGCCATGGACAGGAAGATACCCATTAAACCCACTATTATGGAGATGATAGTGAGGGCCCGTGCTGCCTGGAGGTCTGAGCTGAGGGCCAGCATTGAGTCATAGACCTTACATTGCATCTGTCCAGTGCTTTGCACTACACAGCTCATCCAGATGCCTTCCCAGGTTATCTGTGAAGTGACAATGTTGTTCCCAATAAAGGCTGTGACCCTCCACATTGGAAGAGCGCAGGTAATGATAACACCAATCCAGCCAAATATGCCCAGGGCAGCACCCAGCATCTGTAGCCCGGCAGACACCATCTTGTTTTTCTGGTGGTCTTTGTGTCTTCGCTTGCTGCTGAAATGGCACGGTGCAGTCTCCTTGTAGCAGTATGTGTATGGAACACAGTGTGAAAGCAAGTACTATAAGAGTATATCTGATGGAGGTGGGGTTTGTGACACAGGTGCTCTGCTCATAACCTGCTCTGCTGGTTTGATTGTTCTGCCTTGTTCCTCTGAGAGAGACCATCCCCTGTGAGACTGTGAGTCACCATATCAACACTTTGCCTGGATTACAAACAACAACAGAATCTGGCCTAATATGGTCACATTCTCTTTAAGTGATAATGATTTTGAGATTGATCTGTTGACTTTAACTTTGAGCATAAGTTATTTGACTAACTGCCATATCCTCCTTGTGGTCTACTAAATGAGAAAAAAATATATAAAAAGGATTGAAATTCCTATTAGAATGCTCAAAGCTTGTTGAGTAAAAGATGGTTTGAGGACTATACAATTAGAAAAGTGATGTGAAGGAGTCAAGAGCAAGACAGAACATTTCGGTCTCCTTAGATGTGTTTTAGTTGGCATTTCAGTTGAACTTTTTTTTTTTTTTTACAGAAAATATGAACAGTTCTCCAAGTCTGCCAGTCTGATATGAAGAAATATTTAATTAATGCCCACTGTATGTTTATATGCACTGGAAAACAATGTCCATAAGGTTCTGTTAACAGAGTTGATAAAGGGGTGCAAAGTAGCTTGAAAGAGGTGGTTAGTGTTGGATGACTTAGGGGAAGAGGGGAAAAGAAAGGCAGACTCTACAATGTGAAACATTTTGTGTTCTTATGACTCAGCGCAGTTTCACTGTGTTTCAATGTATTACCTAAAAGAGCAGCAAATAATTTGATATGTGTATACATGTAAGAAATATAAACATATGTATACATTCTTTTTACAACCACTTTCAAGAATGTGTGTTCAAGTGAAATTGCAAGTTGAAAAAAGGTACACTCCTGAGGCAGTTGAGCCAGTTTGTCAGTTTGTACAGGTAATTGTTGACACACACTGCGCTCATGACTAAAATGATATTCAAATCACAATCACACTGAGTTGTGGACTATTTCTGAGTTTATTTTCAAACAATAAATGATCTATTATAGTGGATGCAGTCTTTTGGTATCTGTTGATACCAAAACATGTAAATACAGGCAAAACGTCTACCATCAATTAACCATACTCCTTAAATTGTATAGGAAATACAGTTTATTGTACTGAACCTATTTCAAAATGATGTGTTAATTAAAAACACATTTTGTCAAGAATGTATATTTTGCCACATTGTAATAATCATGGATTGCATTGACACACAGTGTCTAGTTAAGGAAATGTTACATTTTTAACAAGACATGCCTCACTCTCATTGACCACTCTCTAACAGTAATGTACCAACATTTACTGTTACTAATTTAAAAGGCCAAACAGAGACTATACTTATTTTTAAGCATGGATGTACTATGGTTATTTTGAAGTTGACATGCAGCTAATTTATATGCAGGACCTTCTAGTTCCTTTTTAATACCTTTACAGAATCAGAATCAGACAACTCTGGGGGAAACCATGCAAAGACTGCACAGACACAGAGACTCAAAGACAAGAAGAATATAAAATATAATAAAGCCACAATAAAATTCTTCAGAAAGTACACTGAAAATTTTCTGTACTAAATACAAAATGCAGGAAATACTGCGACTGCTATTCACTTTTCGTCGAAGAACAGGTACAAGCCGGCAGGGGCAGTTTCCTCTACATGTCTGAACAGGCATTCGATGAAAACTTAAGTAAGGCCAGCGTTATTGTGTAGTTATGATGAAAGTGACACTGATAAATCACACACTGTCTCGCCATTTATATTTTTGACCAAATTTGATTGAGCTGAGTATCTGAGTAACCTATTGACAATATTACAGAACCTACAAATGGAATGACCTACAGCATGGAAAACAGGACAGGTGACAAATAGGACCAATAGGTATTGTGATAGATCAGATATTGTCAAGTTAAGAACTTGTGTCAAGAACTTATTCTGTCCCAGTCTTATCCAAGAACATTGGCAACTGATACACTGAATAGTAAGGGTGTTAGAGGAACAGGGAAGTCACTGGAGGGGAAGTGGGTGGCACTGCTAATGTGAATAAGTCAGCACATTCCCTGTTTGTTGCTCCACAGTTATGTACTGATTTCTGGTTGAAGGGATGTTTTCTGGACAAACTTGTGCAGAAAAATAGTACAGTGTGCTTTTCTTCAAAACATGTGACTTGTAAGAAATGTGTGCTTCTAAAGGAAAACACTGAATCCAAACTACTGCTTTAGTCATTTGGATATCTACATGCACTCAGTTTTAGGTTAAAAATACACTTAGGCTTAAACAATAGATGGTCCTCAGACTTTTGCAAGTTGCATGAGTTAAAATATATTTCGGGAAACAATAACGTACATATAGGCATCACTGCCCCTAAAAAAACATTCAAATTAGCTCAGAGCAGTAAAATAGTCTCAAGCTAGTCATAATATTCTTATCACAATAACAATTTGCGAGTATTGCTTCCTTGCAGCAGTAGTAGGTATAGATTCTAAAAGCAATCTGCATACTTCCTTTATCTCCCATGACATTGAATTAATTAATGAATGAAAAAAATAGATGGGTGGGGTATTCATTTATAGCCTCGACATACAAAATATTTTTTGATTAATTGATTGGTTGACTGATTGGTTGATTCATTGATTTGTTTGTTAAGGTGACACGTAACTAGAGATTAAACTCTTTCTCGTATCATTTTCTCATAACAACATTAAGACCTCAAACGTTTTAAAAACCCCATATTAAAACAGCTGCCACTAGAGCGCAATCCTTTGTCGCTACAGTTGGCCATAGGTGGGCGTGTCTTCCTGCGTGTCGAAAACTCGGCTTTTACACTGATCTGAGGTCAGTCGTAATTATCAGTTTGATCCTGTCCTAGCACATATACATACATTCTCCTGCACTGCCCGCCCCCACACTGAGGTGTTTGTTCACTGCCAGGTTCTGTGTACAGTCCTGTTTGCACTCACTCGGCACATGGTGGTAGTGCGCATGCACCGTAATTGACAGGCGAAAACAGTCCAAACATAAACTGGTCTGGCAGCTACTTAATCCCTGAATGGCTGAACAGAAACCAGACAGAGACCACGTTTACCAAAAGGAAGTTCACTATCAGCCTGATCTGATGTCACTAGACAACGCCTAGCCTGTTATCACCTTTGCGCTGACGGTAAACAGGGGCAACAGTAAAAAGGCTGACGCTATCTTTTCAACCCATGCCATTTTCCTTTGGGCCATATGTTCTCTAAGCTTACCAAACATCTATAACACCATCTAAATGGAGGTTGAACCATGTGACTAAAAAAAACACGACTTAACCTGTCCTTGAATATTAATGTGGTTAAACTGAATTGACAATATGACAATATTTTATTAAATCCCCAAACAAACATTAAATATATATATGGTCTATTAGTGTGATGACTGTCAGTCAACAGTTCATACAAGCCATATTTGTGGAGCACTTGTGATATTGTTGTCACATGTACAGAGTGACCAATTTGCCATAAATTCATGTAACTGTTTCAAAGTTTCCTTTTCACTCTTTCTCCAGTTGGTAGGAACGACCTGATCTGGGAGGGTCCTAGAGGAACCAAACACTTCCCTCCTCTTAATAATAGACTGTACTGTATAAGGGGTTGATTCTTTATCCATCTTAAGGATTCTGTTTTTTAATTTCTATATATAACAGTATTATTTTAATGTAAAAGTGTTATTATGTAGATATTTCTCCCACCTCAGTGGAACATTGTTTTTCTGGACCTGCTCTAAGCCTTCTTGAGTTCTGTGTAATCTATATTTACATTGTTACAATGACATGCACTCAATGAGCAATGCAAACAAATTATTTGATAACAATTTCAATTGTATCAGTCTCCAGGAAATTGTAATGTCATCAGAGTTTGCATGTTGTTTTGTCATAATTGTGTAGTTATGAGCAACATCACAAATAACAGAATAACAAAAGAACCTCTTGATTTCAATATTTTCGTAACAGTTTCTGTAAGCGTGCTGGGTTATACTGTATACATGTATAAGTACCTCTTGATATTATATTGTTATATAGGGTTATATAGTTACATAGCATTCACCTGTCACAAATATATGTCTGTGTATTTTAGACTCTGCAATTGGTACACTGGTTTGTACATTGGTTTGGCTATGTATCCTACTACAGACTGCAATGTTGGTAATGTCAGTATTTTATGGAGAAAGTAAAATTCTTGTTGTGTGGTTTCATGGCTTTATTGTTCTTAGGGTTATGTGGGTTTTTATGTCAACTGTTTCTATGTCACATGTTTAACCGATTTAACTAATCCTAAATAACATTTGGTGTAAATAAATAGTAAGTTTGTAATGAAATCTGATATTGCATAACAGATCAACATAATTTTGGACCCAGGACCAAAAGCATTTAAAGATTACCATGAACAAATACCTGCCCATTTATTTAAAACATGCATAGAAAAGAGATTTTGTACGTGTAACTTATGGTTTTTGAAACCTATTTTCTATGCTGCAGGTTTTTGGGTCCACTTTAAATTGTTCTCTTAAAACAGCAAAGTTTTACGGTTTCACAGAGACTGAAAGCTATGGTAAAATATCATAAAACAAATTGTATAATTTGGTAAACCTCAAAGTTATGTGCTAAATGACTTGGAATAATTGATGTTTATTTTCCATCTGAGTTTCAGTCAGTAATTTCTTTTTAAATAAGTCTTGCTTTGCAATACTACCTCCACTCCTTTCTGCTCGCTAACCATTAACATCAGGTAACAAGCCCAGCCTTGGCTGTTCATTATTTCCCAGTAAGTTTCAAATAAACAGGACATGTTGAAACTGTAGTATGAGTCGTTGAAAGATCAGCTCAGTATTTATGAGGAAGTTGCAGCCAATGCTGGGATTGCTCCTTATCATCTGATGTCACTTGGTAGGTAGGTCAACCTTTATTTCAATAAATATTATAAAGATTACAGAGGGCAGATCCACTGAGCCAGAACACACCATCTTACTCCGGACTCGACATGACATAGTGCTTCAGTGAGTGCTCTCCAAGACACTTCAGTGCACACCAGCATTGCACCTCTTGAGCCGAGAACATTTTTCTCAACTTTTTCAGCAAAATAACAATTTGGGCTAAAACTACCATACAGGAACAGGAAAGCTATGTCTGCACTAGGTCTTGAGATCCTTGGAATAACACTCTCAGTTCTCGGATGGATTCTAACCATTGTATCCTGTGCTCTTCCCATGTGGAGGGTGACTGCGTTTATCGGAACCAACATCATCACAGCGCAGGTATACTGGGAGGGGATCTGGGTGAGCTGTGTGGTGCAGAGCACTGGACAGATGCAGTGTAAGTTCTATGATTCATTACTGGCTCTTCCTCAGGACCTTCAGGCAGCTCGGGCTTTGACTGTAGTTGCTGTTGTCCTTGGTCTCCTGGCACTTCTGATTTCCATGGTGGGGGCCAAGTGCACCAACTGCATTGAAGACGAGGGTGCAAAAGCACGTGTGATGATTGCTTCTGGTGTCACGTTTATAGTTGCCTCAGTCACGCAGCTTGTCCCCATCTCTTGGTCGGCCAATACCATAGTTGTGGAATTCTACAGTCCAATTGTGCCTGAGTCCCAGAAAATGGAAATAGGAGCCTCACTCTATTTAGGTTGGGCTGCTGCAGCCATGCTGCTGGTTGGAGGCTCCATTTTGTGCTGCAGTTGTCCACCAAGAGAGAACAAAATAATGTACCACCCAACTCCTCGCATGGCTTATTCAGTCAACCGTTCAGTTGCGCCCAGCTCTTACAACAGGAGAGACTATGTTTGAAGATATCACAACTGCAGTACGCCATTATTCAGGTTACTTTTTGTCTGCTCCCCCATGGCAAAGGGAAATGTAATCATGTGAGCTCAGATGACCCGAGCTGCGAATGTTTTACCTGGACTGGGGCTATTGCATGTGCACTTTCAGACAACATAGCCACAGACACAGACTTTCTGAAGGACACTCCAAAGTGAATATTCTTCCCAAATAGATTTTGTATCTGAATCAAATCAGCAGCTGCAACTGCTCAAACCTTAATACAATATTTCAAGCATCACTGTTCATATTGTTTAAATCCTGTTTAAAACCTGTGTATAAATGTGCTAACAGAGTAGATCAGCAGAAGAAGTTTGATTGTCCTTTTTGAATGCCTCTTATGTTTGGGGTTACTTTGCACAGACTGAAAGAGAAGAACAAAAGATGCTTTCAGTTGTCATATTTGTTTATATCTTGTTTTTTCTGGTACTTGTATCATTGTGACTATGATCTAAGATGAAAGATCTTCTGAGAGCAGTTCTCGAATATAATAAGTTAAAAAACTATTTTGAATTTGTTTAGTTATAAACCGATGTCAGCAATTACAGTTGAGCTTAAATGTACAGGTTTTGATTACATTATAATCATTGTACATATTAAATCTTCTGACTATTTACCAAAATATTTTTGCAGTGTATTCAATCATAATCAACATCAAAATAAATATATTTGCTCAATTTGAGGTTTTCTTTGTGCAGGGATGTGCAGGGACATTTGTTCCAAAACTGTACAATTTTAGAAAATGTAACTTGCTCAAATAATTTCTTTCATCTTCACCTAACTTAGAACTGCAATCCATTTCAGAATAAACACTTTCAAATGTAATACATACTTGATGTCAATCTGATACCTTTAAACATACATATTAAATTAATTATCTGTTCTAAATAACAGTTGCACCAAATATTTTAACTAGGTTTTCTCAACACTTCCATGAGTCATGAGTAAAACTATACAGAATTACATTAAGTCATTTTATTCACTTCCCAAACCCTCTAGTAAACATATTATTTTGAGCATTTATATGTAAAACTGATATTTGATAAATAGTGGCAAAACTGAAACAATAAAAGTGGATATGGTTTTATTGTAATACCATATTGTGTAATAGATTCCACTGAAAGAGTTTTTAGAGGCCTTAAACATTCCAGATGTATATATACAAATTCTTCTTTAAGGGTTATGAAATGAAAATATTGCAAGTGCTTCAAATGCAACACTTGAATGTAAAATGAATTTCTCTTCTTTGTATATGCTACCCATCATTACAGTTTTTAAGCTATGTCAAGCTGTGCAAATGAATGAATGAACTATTACAAACATAGAAGAGTACTGAAGCATAATATGTGGAATTATGGAACTGCCCATGATTATCTAATTACTGAGCTCAACAAAAGAATTGTAATTCATCAGAAACCACTACCCAGTTTTCTAAACCAGTTTTTCATACTGAATTTAGATATTCTTTCAGTTTTTTTCAGTCACATCAACTTTTGAATTATGGGTAATATTAGATTGGCAAAAGACATGCATGCATTTTTATTAAGCCGCAGGCACCAATCAAGTATAGATATAATGATCAGTGTGGGTCAGCTATCATTGTGTTTTGTTTTTTTTTAACAGAAAACACTATCTCAAAGGAAATTAACTAATAATGCTTGGACAATGTTTTGGAGAGAGACTGAAGCAACACCTGTCCACCATTTATGTGTGTTTTTGGGGTGGGGGAGGAAAGGGTGTGCTGGTTTGCTTTCCTGTTTGTTTAAATTATTCTACTGGACCTTAGCTGGAAAGTCAAACCTTCAAACTCAGTTTTCAAAGCATTTAAAAACAGTACTTGTAAATTGCAGGGTAAATTGATCAGATAACTTATTACAAAATCTGGGTTTTAGAATTAAGAATTGGTGACGGATTTTTCTGTTAAGTTTCCATTATGGAGAAAAAAGATTTTGATGCACCTCAATGACATATTTTATTCCTGCAGTGACAGCTTTTCATACATACAGCTAATGTGATTACAAGAGTGAGATGATTATAAGAGTGATTCTGAGATGCCCAAATGAGCCACTCCAATGCACAGTATTTGTTTAATTTACTTTCCTGTAAATAATTTGCTCATGAGGTCAAATAGAATCACTTTACATATTTACTCACCCCATTGCTAGGACTGCACATCTGAACAGTTCATAGATTTACCTCACTTTTAAACATATTCCGGTCTGGCTTTATTTGTTTTTAAACCCTACTAGTTCCTGGAATGTACTTTTCTTTCCCAACTAAGTGGGTGTCAGCTGAGTCATTGTGTCTACAGCCAGGTTCAAAAGTACTGGTTTGAGTGAGCAGTATTTCCTGATTGTGTTTCTTACCAGAGTAGGCAGGTGTTGCTATGTACAGGCTCCCTGCAGCCTCCTTCATGATGTCACTACATCTCCACCTCCCTCACCTGGTGGTTTGGGAATATAAAGGAAGCTAGTTTCCACAGCACTGTCACCACAACATATAGCTACATCGAGAGCAGAGACTGCAGAAAGCAGGAAGAATTCTGGTAAAATAAAATAAGAAAGCACTCCAGCTTTTGTAGACATTTTCAAGTGATCTGCTTTGGATTATTTTTCCAACCTCTTTGTCTTTAAATTTTAGGGCCGGAGCAACCACAAGGAGAAAACATCATGTCAATGGGAATGGAGATAGGGGGCATTGCCCTGGGTCTGTTAGGATGGGTCATTGCTATTATTGCCTGCGCTCTGCCAATGTGGAAGGTCACAGCTTTTATTGGAGCTAACATTGTTACTGCCCAGATCATCTGGGAGGGCATATGGATGAGCTGTGTGATGCAGAGCACTGGGCAGATGCAGTGTAAAATCTACGACTCCATGCTGGCGCTTAATCAGGATCTGCAGGCTGCCCGAGCTATGACAGTCATCTCCATCATCCTGGCTTTTCTTGGTATAACGATTTCCATTATGGGTGCAAAGTGCACCAACTGTATTGAGGATGAAGCTTCGAAGGCCAAAGTCATGATTGTTTCTGGGATCCTTTTCATTCTTGCCGGCATCTTGCAGCTTATCCCTATGTCCTGGACAAGCAACACCATCATTCAGGACTTCTACAACCCCACAGTGCCCATTTCCCAGCGCAGAGAGATCGGAGCATCACTCTACATAGGTTTTGCAGCCGCTGCCCTGCTCATTATTGGAGGAGGTTTGTTGTGCTGCACCTGCCCCCCACGGGAGAAGAGGTACAAACCAGCAAAAATGAGCTACTCTGCTCCACGCTCCATCAGCGGCTATGACAGGAAGGACTATGTTTGAATCTGCTCAGAAAGAAAAATGGTCTTATGATTTGATAGGTCAAAATGTGTGTGCAGGGTTCATTATTTTAGGAAAAATGAAAATGCTTCTGAGAAGACTCCGAGATGAAGAGCCTTGTTATGCTGTCAATATTTGCTGTGAACACTATTAGCTGTGCATGTGTGTGTGTGTGTGTGTGTGTGTGTGTGTGTGTGTGTGTGTGTGTGTATTTTGATTTATTTTATTTGTTGTACCAGTTTATGGAGTTGGCATGTGAAATATTTTAAATGTTGTCTTTCAAAAATGTGCTTTAAAGTTATTACTTCCCAATTGCTTTTGACTGAATGAAACCAGTCATCTTCTTTAAACATTTTACAGATGTATGTACACCTTTTTGTCTAGGTTATTTCAGTAAACCATAATCAGAAATAATAAGAATCTAAGGCTTGCATCAGTTACATTTCCTTTATAGCTTTTGAGTTTTAAAGCTTTGTCTCCTGACTAACACAGAAAAGGAAGAGCTCCTTTTCATTTTACATATATTTGCTTATGAAAATCTGAGCAGGAACAGAAATGGGCCTACACCTGAGAGCCACTTTATATAAGATTGTATCATTATATATTTAGATCAGAGTTGTGTGGGGTATGTTTTACCTTTTATACTGTAAAGCTTCTGCAAGTATATATCATTGTGTAAAGTTTCTGCAAGTATATATTGTAATATTTGAACACTTGTCACTTCTAAAATATACATGGGATGGGCTATCCAGTAGTTAGTTTTGTGTGTTCTTTTATCTAAGCAGTGGAATTCAATATTGAATTGAGTAGCCTTTTGGATATGTTTCAGAAACCTGAAAGGGTGTACTGCAGTAACTGCCAGCCTTATTTACTTTGTCCTTTATGACAACAAAGTAGAGTAAACGGTTGGTGGCATACTGAATACATACAAGTCTGTTTAGAATACAAAGCTTCAAAAAGTAGAGGGTTTTGCCATAAAAGGTTGCAGACATAATACAGCAGAGCTGAAAGAGAGAGAGAGAGAGAGAGAGAGAGAGAGAGAGAGAGAGAGAGAGAGAGAGAGAGAGAGAGAGAGAGAGCATATAC